>JAUPMG010252341.1:0-21774 GCA_031762675.1 Pachysandra terminalis | reverse complement strand
AAATAAGCCTTAAACATTATAATAGGTTATTATGTGTGTTTATATAATGTCTTAATATAATAATATAGATTATATAGTTTATTATACAAGTATTAAAGGATATAGCTTATTATATTAAATTACTAATATATGTTATATAAAAGAAATTTTCTGTTTCAGTTTTTCGTGTTGTTACAATATTATCATGGTCTCACTGTCTCCATATCATACACCAACGTGCGGATCCTTGGGATAGTTCACCATCTTCCAAACTTACACCAATGTGCGGATCCTTGGATAACCATCATCCCTCAAGTCTATAAAGGTATGCCCTCATTCGGTCCTCTTACATCTTGGGTATAACAAACTGGGTCCTCTCATAGGAGAAAAGTAATGATTAAGTCAATTATCTCATGTGTTAGTCTAAACCCAAGGTCTCACATGGGGTATTAGATTAGGCCATCACTGCCGGAAGGTCCATATGTAATTCTCGTATTCATATTCATTCATTATGCAACACACAATGTATCATAGACATATAGTCATTTCATCATCCACATGGGCACAATCCCATAATCTACTCAATAAGATTCTACAATACACAACAAAATTCTATATAACTCATAATGTCATACAAAAGGAAAATAAGGTAAACATATTCATGTGCAAGAGAAGTAAACCACACAGGGCACACACGCAGGATCCAAGTATCCCATTAATCACACTTGAGCTTTCAAACAAGGTCCATTCACCATAAACATGACTTTGAGGCATAATGGTGCCTTAACACATCATTCACTAATTAACTCATGCAAGAAGTACCTTAGATAATGCATTTCCCACAAATTTGAAGATAAAAACTCCACAACCACTACTATTTGCATTCAAATACATGTATAATGATGGTCTTGAGCTAATGGGAGTGTTTTGGGGCCATTCATACTTGATTTCCCAAAATCTTCTATTGCTCAGCCAAGTCTAGAAAGACTAACTTTCGGGTTGAGGTGTCATATTTTGCATGTCAAGTCCTTTGACTCTGGAAATAGGTCAAACACGTGAGGTTAGTCATTATACACATGCCCACTTTTGAATCACCCCCATCAGACCAAGGAAGCTACTCAGTGGGGTCCACAGCGACCCTTCGGCTCACCGAAAACTGCAAAAGTGTGCCAAATGACTTGGCACTTCGAGGTTTGGTTCGGATGAGTCTCGATAAACCAAACAACAACTCATATTTTCAACCAATATTGGGTTCACTGACCTCTTAGGCTCGCCTAGCTAGGTCTCGGTGACCATTCCAAAGAGCCCAGAAAGAGCTCTGAGATTCGGCGAGCTGTTCGACGCGTTGAACAGGTCGCCGAAGCTCGAGAAAGGTCCATACAGTCTGAAATTTCACCGGGAGGTTAGTCTAACTCCCAAGAAGGTTCGATTATTCTTTTTATTTCAAAATTATTAGTCTACAATAGGGATTTAGGGGTTCCTCTCAATATTCCCAACTTTAGGGATTTGATTTCTACATACTAGTTCATATAGGATGGTCAGGGGTCTGATTCACCATCTAAGCATGTAAATCAAATAAAAGTTCCATGGATAAGTTAGGAATTCAACAAATAATCCTTCTTCGTGGTTACAATGCTAAAACACAACCAAACACAATATCAAAGAGAGGATACTCAACTCGGGGAGTTGCCGGAAAGCGTCGGGGTTGATCCGTTGTGTCTCTGCGATCTCCGGTGGTATTTCTCCATTTCCAAAGCTCCAAGAGAGGGAGAAGAAGGGAAGACATGAAGAAATGAACTAAGGGTTCTATTTATAGGTTTTAAAGGTCAAATAGGGAATACGTTCAGTAGTAGGGGAAAACGAGGTTTCTGGTTCTATATTTTCCAACTGGACACCTAAGCGACTACTACTAGAGGGATTTTCTTAAAGGGTCTGAGGTGAGTCTTTAGGGCTATCAGATGTGATTATTATCTTGTCTGATTATTTTATTTTTCAATTAATAGCTAAAGTCTGTGCTAACTAGTCTGGCTGGCTCCTTAAAATAATCTAATTTCTTAATTAGTTTTAAGGTCTAAGGTTGATCCTAATGTGTTTTTAAATTCATGTGATTAAGGTTCAGGTGAGCACTAATCTTGCCTATTAGTGGATTTATTTCACTGGATTTTAAATTAAACCTGAGTTCCTAATCTTCATTAATTAGGGTGATTATTCAGGTTCTTACAGTCTAACCCCCTTAAAAGAATTTCGTCCTCAAAATTTCTCTAAGGAGATCTAAAGGCGAAGGTAAAGGAATTAAATGAATGCTCACAAAATAAGAGAATACAACACCAACACAATATCATTAATATTGTTACTGGCACACAAAAGGAAACACACTAGTTCGTCATATTGAAAGGGTGGGAGCCGATATGGCTACCTAGAAACATACATAAGACAAAGCAAAAAACGAAAGTCAAATATGTTGCGAGAAGAAAACCCACCAAAAGAAACAAGAGTTCTACACTGCTACAAAAAAAAAACAAGAAAACAAGTCTATGGCTGATCCTCTGGCGGTGGTGGTGGTGGCAAGTTGGAGAGAGGCACATCATCTATCAAACCACTGCAACCGAACATATCCTGGAAGAAACGAAGGTTGGGGTCCACACTCCTCTGCAACCGGGACATCTGCCTCCTAGTCCGGCGAAGCTCCGCGGCTACATCTGTCCTCGTCCTCAGGTGTGCTCTCGAATCAGCCCTCTCCAGGGTAGCTAGTCTGGCCTCAATAGAATGTCCGCGTCTGGAGATGAATTCCGGTCCAGTTGTGGCCGAGGTTGAAGCTCGTCGAGGCTGATCTACCTGCTCCTGAGGAGGCTCATAATCCTGCTCCTGCTGCTGCTCCTCCTCCTCTGGGTGGTGCTGCAGCTGAGGAAGTTGATCCGCATAAAAATGAAGTCCCATCAATGAGAGGTTCGTGAAGGTGAAGGGCCTCTCCATCAAGATCTTCTCGGGACGACCTAACACAATCCCCCAATGCTTGGCCCCGGCACACATCAAGCAAGGAAAGGGTAAAGAACCCTTCCGAGTGTACCTGACAAACCTGATGATGTGGCCAATCACCAGAGAGGGAAGACAAAGGCGCTGACCAGTAACCACTATGTAGAGTACTCGAGCCATAAAGGTGTGAGCTCAGTGGTATTGCCGGTGCGGGGGTAAACACAATGAAGGAAGATGGCGTGCAGGATCAGGTAAGCAGGGCGAAGTTTGGTGGTAGCGAGGGCATTGTTATTTTTCCATGCTGCATTATTGCCAAACATAACTCGGGTCACATCAGAGCGCTCAGAGAAGGGAAGCTCAGGGATGGTTCTAAGTACGTTGTTCATCGGAACATTCATGAGCGAAGAGACAAGCTGGAGATTAAGGATGAGGGGTCCTTTGGGAGTGACGAAGGTAATAGAAGAGGTCTCGAGGTCGGTCACGGTAATATATCCGTACATGGCTTGAGTAAGGGTCTCGAAGGCCCGACCGCTCCAGTCCAAGATGGGTTCCCAACTTATGGCTCTAAGGAGGGTTGGAACACCGTAGGAATCCACATGGGTCTCTTTATCAGTATCTTCATACCAGCAAACTCCAGGAGAGCAACCTGGGGTTCGGTTTCTGGTTCAGAGGGAGACTCAATATCTTCCTATTCATATGGGTCAGGTGAGGGTGCCCTTCTAGAGGTGGATTCTCTAGAGGATTTAGTTTTCTTGGAGGGTCTCTTGTTTCACTGATTTTTAGGCATGATTACTCTAGGGTTTAGAGGAAAGGAAAGTCTACGGTTTTGAAAGTGCACTAGATTTCAACAAACAAGAAAATGGAAGGAGGGAAGAAGTTTACCTTGCTTGGAAAGGAGCTTGGAAGGCTTGATTTGTCAAGGAATAGGGTTAGAAGAAGTTGGAAGAGACAACCAATAGAGAAAGAAAAGAAGAAATGAAAAAAAACACCCAAAAACACTTTAAATATGATTCGGCTAGGGCTTCGGGCCGACGTTTGGTGGGCCTAATAGGTCACCGAAGCCAACCAGAGGTAAAAACTCAAAATTTTTAAAATGCATATTTTCTCATAATTTTATATGCTAATTCATCACATTAAATCACTCCAAACAAGAAATTTTTTAAAGAAGTTAAATTGGATGTGGGTCCTGGCTCGGGTCTGGCATGAATAGTGCCTAACCAGACTTAAATTTGACAACCAAAACTACTACATAAAAAATATTATTATTACAATAATAATTTGGTGAGATATAATTAATTATAATTGATTAATCTTCTTATTTAAATATAAGAATCCAACTTTTGCAAATTTCTCAAACTCCTCAGCCTAATGCATTTGCAACTATGTTTGCTTTAAAATTTGAAAATTCCCCAGTATTGGTGTTCTAAGTAAGTTTAAATTAATTCAATCAACATCCATAAGTCTTAGATCATCATATTCTATAGAACATGATAATCTAATACTCAACAAAGACTTTACCCTAGTAGCCGCTATTTCAAGACTTTCAGGAATAGGAGGCTAGTTATTCCTGATTATCCATCCGGAGTTACTGGCTAGGGTGCTTAACCAACAAGCAAACGTACCATACTATCTCACATCCTAGTTACATCTAGTCGCCTTATCCCTCACACAGCCTAACTGGAGGTTAACTTATAAGGTTCAAACCTGAAATCCTATACAAAATCCTAAGCTAGTTAATTAAGTCTTAGAAGAACTTAGGCTCTGATACCATTTTTGTCACGAACCAACCAAAAAATTCCAATTTTCTGAAATCTCTGATTCATTCGCAACTCTCACCCCATATCTTTATGGAAGTGGATCAAGATGGTCAAAACATAAGCGGAAGACTAAAACAGTTCTAATAAGATATAAGTAACTAATAATATCAAAGCTAAATCTGAAAAAATCTAATTAAATAAAGTCTACTTCTAGACTGATACAAGTATTCTGCCAGAGTGCGCTACCCAATCCAGATTCTCTCTCTCTCTTCGTGACTAAGCTCCTGAACCTGAAATATTAAACAACACACATAAGTTAGAAGCCAGAATGAGTAATCCTTCGATGAAGTGTATTTGCTAATGCTCCAACATTATGAGAAAACTGCAACAAGTGTTAGACAAGTGTATATAAACAATATATGTGCGAGTGGTGAATATTGAGTGGATTAACTACAATTTCACACAATCCATTTTTCTCTCCCATCCTCACTGAGTATAACTCAATAGTCAACATTTTTATAACTATATGCCTAAATCTATATGGAAATTAGGCCAAGTGCTTCATGCACAAAGCTCTCTCACTAATATCAACAAAGACATGCAATGCAAAATGAATAAAAACGCTATATGGAAAGTAAAATATAGTAAGTTCCCAAGTGATCTCAATCTCTATCCGGGGGTGTCCCAGCAACCTGAATTCACCTCAGGATGTTCCAGCAACCTGAAATCATCCCCCGTTGTAACGGTCTACGGAATAGGATTATTCTATGTGTACAGCATAGTTTTAAGGGCTTTCAACCTAGGAGGCACAATCCCCCCACTTATTTTTATCATGGGCCATAGCCAAGACTTACACCCATGTGCGGATCCCTCGGGGAATCATACATATTCACAATCCAACAGAAGGGTATTATCATGGTCTCATTGTCTCCCAACTTACACCAACGTGCGGATCCTTGGAATAGTTCACCATCTTCTAAGCTTACACCAACGTGCGGATCATTTGGTAACCAGCATCCCTCAAGTCTATAGAGGTATGCTCTCATTGGGTCCCCTCACAGCTTGGGTATAGCAAACTGGGTGCTCTCATAGGACAAAACTAATGATCAAATCAATTATCTCATGTAGTAGTCTAAACCCAAGGTCTCACATGTTGTATTAGACTAGGCCATCACAACCAGAAGGTCCATATGCAATTCTCGTATTCATATCCATTCATTAATGCAACACACAATGTATCATAGACATATATTCAATTCATCATCCACATGGGCACAATCCCATAATCTACTCAATAAGATACTACAATACACATCCCAATTCTATATAACTCATAATGTCATACAAGAGGAAAATAAGGTAAACATATTCATATGCAAGAAAAGTAAACCAAACAGGGCACACACGTAGGCTCCAAATATCACATTAATCACACTTGAGCTTTCAAACAAGGTCCATCCACTATAAACATGACTTTGAGGCATAATGGTGCCTTAACACATCATTTCTCCCAAATTTGAAGATTAAAACTCCACAACCACTACTATTTGCATTCAAACACATGTATAATGATGGTCTTGAGCTAATGAGAGTGTTTTGGGGCCATTCGTACTTGATTTCGTAAAATCTCCTATTGCTCGGCTAAGTATAGAAAGACTAACTTTCGGGGTTGAGGGGTCATATTTAGAATGGAAAGTCCTTTGACTCCGGAAATAGGTTAAACATGTGAGGTTAGTCATTATAAACATGCCTACTTTTGAATCATCCTCATCGGACCAGGGGAACAGCTTGGCGAGCTCCTCGGAGAACCTTCAGCGCGCCGAAAACTGCAAAAGTGTGCCAAATGACTTGGCACTTCGGGGTTTGGTCCGGATGAGTCTCGATAGACCAAAATTCAACTCATATTTTCTACCAATATTGGGTTCAGCGACCTCTTAGGCTCACCTAACTAGGTCTCGGCAACCATTCCAAAGAGCCCAGAAAGAGCTCTGAGATTCGGCGAGCTGTTCTACGCGTCGAATAGGTCGCCGAAGGTCGAGAAAGGTCCTGACAGTTTGAAATTTCACCGGAGGGTTGGTCTAACTCCCAGGAAGGTTCGATTATGCTTTTTATTTCAAAGAGAGGATACTCAACTCGGAGCGTTGTCGGAAAGTGTCGAGGTTGATCTGTCGTGTCTCCGCGATCTCCAGTGATCTTTCTTTCTCCATTTCCAAAGCTCAAAGAAAGGGAGAAGAAGAGATGAAAAGAAGAAGAATTGAAGAAATGACCTAAGGGTTCTATTTATAGGTTTTAGAGGTCAAATAGCGAATAGGTTCAGCAGTAGGGGCAAAACGGGGTTTCTGGTTCTATATTTTCCAACTGGACACCTAAGCGACTACTACTAGAGGGCTTTTCTTAAAGGGTCTGAGGTGAGTCTCTAGGGCTATCAGATGTGATTATTATCTTGTCTAATTATTTTATTTTTAAATTAATCGCTAAAGTCTGTGCTAACTAGTCTGGCTGGCTCCTTAAAATAATCTAATTTCTTAATTAGTTTTGAGGTTTAAGGTTGATCCTAATGTGTTTTTAACTTCATGTGATTAAGGTTCAAGTGAGCACTAATTTTGCCTATTAGTGGATTTATTTCATTAGATTTTAAATTAAACCTGCGTTCCTAATCTTAATTAATTAGGGTGATTATTCAAGTTCTTACATTTTCCATATTATCTCTCATAATATTTTCTTTGGAAAACCTCCTTACATATATTCTAGTATAATAACATCTATTTTAAGACATGTTTTATGTTGACGTAGCATGTTTTATAATTAAATATCTTTTTCTTATGTCATCACTTTTGGATAATGTCTTATAGTGCTACATTGTACATAAGTCTAGACATTATCCATCTTTCTTTGTTCTACATGTCATGCCTTTAGGTTAACATTTTGCATGTGTAGTTCAATGCTTTGTTGGGTGCTCTCTTTGCCCCAACTTCCTCCTAATGAGTTCCTAATTGAATGTCCACATGGTGGTCTTCATAATCTTTGGCATGCTTTGCTTATGATAGTCTTATTTGTCATTGATTATGTTTCTTCAACTTTTTATGTTTATGCTTACTTGGTTATAATACCTCTTATATACATAATTTGTTCTCATTCTACTAGTCTCATGCGTAATAACTAGACTATTGTTTGCATGATTCTTGAAGTTGGTTGGGTTTTCCATGTACTTTCTCTATAATATCCTTTTGGAAAACCCTCTCATATGTTCTCTTAGATTATTTTCTACTACAGAACATAAGTTCCCTTCGTAATCTAAGACTATTTTGTAATTCTTTACACGTGTGTCTTGATTATGATATGTGATCTAGTTATGTATGTATGTGTTTAGCCAAGACTAGAACACCTCAGACCGATCCGGTTCAGCAATCTTCTAGCCCGCATGCTCCACAACCAGGCCCAATATGAAGACGCGGCCCAAGAAAAATCAACCAAGCCCAGTTTGCCTCCATTACTAAGACGTGGGAACATGCTTATAAAGAAGAGTGGGGCAGGTGTTAATAAGTAAGAAGCAGTAACCGCCCATTATGCACAAATTGCCAAACGGTTGCCATAATGGGCTATACAAGAAAAACTGGCAAAAACAAGCAAGGTCTCCACAGCATCCACAACAAATCAGTCAGAGAACTCCATAGCTTCTCAAACTTAGATTATCATAATCTAGTTTAGTTTATGATCCCCAACGATCACCAGTTAATCGTTAGCTCCTGCAAAGATCCTACTACACCTACTTCTCTCCTTGGACTGAGTTTCTCGTAGAAGATCCCTCCAGCCAGCAAAGAAGGAACACTAGTTGGAGATTCACGGAGACCCTCCTGTTAGTCCCTCACATGCTGATTCATGCAACATGAAGTAGTTTAGTCACGCCCTACGATCAGAGCCTAAGGAACGGCCAGAGGTTTTGTATTTCCCTTGTTGTTATTATTTCATCTTTTCTAAGTTGTGTATTGACTCCCTATTCTACTTTTTTTTTTAATATAAAGAGTGCCATTGATCACATAAAATAAATTTCTCTGGATCAGCCATTGGTCCTTCAAGATCGTGAACCTTACAATCGTCTGACTTACAATCGGTCACATATCGACCGATTTATCTTAACTATCAATTACGCAGTTTGACTCACATAACCTGTCTTTCAGGTGAACTTGCAAAAGTTTTGGCACCCCCGCGCAAGCTTCGGCCCTACGACCGAGAGCGAGAACCACGCACCGAACTGGAAGCGAGTCAGAGTTGGCGCCATTCCGGACCAACATATTTTTTTGCACCCCCGGTGGGACACATCTGGTGAAGCTAAATGGCACCCAAGACTAAGACGGGTGGTCGGTCTGATGATGACCGTGAAGGAGTACTCCCCATAGTGGACGTTACCCAAGGGGAGATGCTCGACAGTAACACAGCGTCGGTCGAAACACAAGGCCAGACCATCCTAAACACTGAGGTAGGGTCACCATCCTCTCCATTCAATTATAGAGTGCTTGCAGCTCTACAAAATTTAAATCAAGCGATACTTGAAATGGGTGTAGATTTAGGACGCACTCGCATAGCCATAGCAGAAGGATTCAACAGAATTCCTTCTGAAATAGAATCCGTAATGAAACGGGATAATAATTCGGCCAGGGATAACGAAACTTTGGCCAGAAGGGGTATGAGTGGGAACGGAATTTCAATCCCATTGAACAACCGCCAACCATGGCTAATGTACATCCGGCTAGGCCAACCTTGCCAAGGCCGGTTAGACCGCTGAACGACCGAAATAAGCTACTAGGATACATCGGCCAGGCATGAAATAACCAAGGCCAGCTGAACATTGAGATTTAGGCACCAGGGCCTCCCAGAGGAATAGAGAGCTCAGGTATATAACTGGGTCCAAGAAGCCGTAGCTAACCTGCCACCCAGACAGTTGTCCCGACCGTCGTACCGTAAGACATATCCTGATTGGGTGGACATCAGATATGAGTTTCCAAGAGGATACAGAATCCCTGAATTTTCCTTATTCTCAGGAGAAGATGGCCAGTCGACCATCGAACACGTAGGCCGATTTACGGTACAATGCGGTGAGCTTTCGCCTAGTGATTAAGGTTGTTCGGGAATTCCTTGACCGGCCAGGCATTTACATGGTATATAACCATGCCACCGAACTCAACCCAACATTGGGCAGAAATGGAAGAAAAGTTTCATTTCCAGTTTTACAGAACCGAACCCGAAGTATCAATGGCCGATTTGGCCAGATTAAGGCAACTGCCGGACGAAACGGCAAATAGATACTTAGGAAGGTTTAAAAAAGTGAGAAATAGATGTAGGATAGTTCTCCCTGAGCCAGAATTCGTGAAACTAGCACAAAACGGTCTAGATATAGAGCTTCGAAAGAAGTTTGATGCGATAGAATTCGAGGATCTTTTCAAATTATCAACCAGGGTGGCCAAATATGAACGGATCTTACAAGAAGAGAACCAGCATAAAACGGCCACCATTGGAACTTATTTCCAGGACCTCAACTATGAGTTGGCTTTGGCCGAAGTGGTATCCAGTAAGCCATTTACATGTGCAGCGTTAAAAAATAAAATCACCAATACACAAATAGAAGGAAAGAAGAACTTCTCGGAAAAGGGGAGGAAGTTCTCCTTTGACATATCAAAGGCTGATGAGATTTTTGACCACCTCTTAAGAGGTAAGTTCATTAGGTTACTAGAGGGGCATAAAGTTCCTTCGGCCAATGACTTGAAAAAGGGGGTATACTATAAGTGGCACAGGACACGAACCCATTCAATTGCTGATTGTTCTGTTCTCCGTGCTATGGTACAAGACAATATCGATCGCGGGTTACTTCAGTTCCCTGATAAGGGAAAGGAAGTGACGGAGATAGATATAGATCCTTTCCCAGCAACCTTTTCGGTCAACATGATTTGATCCAGACTCAGAAACCCCAGGCTCAAAGTGGATTTGAATCCTACAGGTGTTGCGTCCCTCACAAGACCCAAGGAAGGAAAGGCCACGCCAGCAGGATGGCATGGCCATCACATTAGCGATCGGTTGGTATATCCTCCTGACCAGTCAAATGTTCAAGACAGAGTATACCGGGGCCACAATGTGGTGAAGACATGGAGCGATAAAACATCATAGGAGGGGTAGCAATCGCCAGCAGTGGCATCAGCCGCCCTGACAACACAAGTACAATTATTACCACGAATCGCCAGGAAGGTGGTACCCAAGGAGAGATGAACGTACTTACAACTCCCGGCCAAGATTGGTCAAACCCCCAGGGGCAGAGTTGACAGATGGACTAGGGTCGTCCACCCTAAGTCTGATTGACCGGTATACGAAATGACACGAACACAGAGACGGCGTTGGCAAAGGAAACAGGCGCTCCTTTGGGAGATATCGGTCGAGTAGAAGGAACAGAGAGGGATGGTGGTAGCCAGGGGCCCTAGAGTGAAACATGAGCCACAAATGATGATTTCAGAAAATCTAATAAGCCTGCAAGGCAAAGCAAATGAGTCTCCAGAACTCGTTTTGATGGAGGAAGACGACGGTTTATTATTGGAACAGCTTTTACGGCAACTCCAAGGTACTACTGCGTCAGAACACTTACCATTGATGATTGACAGTCTCCGGGAAGAAAAAGTCTCAGAGAAAGAAATCACAATTGAAGAAAGTCAGACCATCCAGTTTGGATCATTTCCTCCCGTCACAATGGACTGCAACATGGTATTCATGTTGCCATTGTCTTTTCAGGCAAAAGAGGAAAATGAGAATCCTGAGGGTGAGCAAGAACAGGATGGAGGGGCTATAGTGGCTATGCTTGTCAGTACTGAAGAACACCAGGGTACGGCAACCCTGTTAGACATAAAAAAGAGAAGGCTATAAGTCTAGAGTCGACTTTAATGGCCAGGCCGATCAGGTGACTTTTGAAAAGCTGCCATCAAGGATGGCCCCAACACTTACGGCCGTTATATATCAATGTACACATGGATGGGATCCCTATCACCAGAGTCCTGGTCGACAACGGAGTAGCTGTAAACATATTACCCAACAGGGTGATGAAAAAGTAGGGAAAACCACGAATGATTTGATTCCAACCAAGATAACGGTCAATAACTTTGTAGGAGGCACCTCGACGACCCAAGGAGTGCTGCCAATAAAGTTAGAAATTGGGTGGAAGAAAGGATTAACCGCTTTTTCGTAGTAGAATCAACTTCAAGTTACAATACGCTATTGGGACATGATTGGACCCATTCTAATTTTTGCATCCCATCATCTCTCCACCAATTCCTCATCTTTTGGAACGAAAACAAGGTGGAGATCGTCAAGGCCGATGGGCGGCCATTCCTAGCGGATTCCAATTCAGCTGAAGCATTGTTATACGGAGGAGAGATAGGGCCAATAAGATTCACAATGAATGAAAGACATGGCCGACCCACAGGAATTTCGGTGACGATCGACCAAGAGCTTAATCAGACTGAACCAGGACCGACGGTGATAATCCCTTATCAGTAAAGCTGGGATTAGAAGATAGAAGAAGTACCATGATGAGTGAAGAAACCAAGAAAGAAAGGTCGGAAATAGTTAGGGCCACCATTTTACGGCAAAAAACCTACATGACAGAAAGACAGCTTGAAGAAGAGGTTTCGATTGCATCAACTGAATGTATAGCCAAGGATGACCTAGATGAGGAAGGATTATCCATGCAGGATATTGAAGCGGCCCCTAAAAGAATGGATGATGTGAAGGCTGAAGTACAAGACACTCTGATAGAAGTAGAATTAGGAAGTGAAACCGACCATCGGCCAGTTTATGTAAGCAGTTTGCTCCCTGAGCAATGTAAATATCAACTAATTGAGTTGCTTTCTGAATTTCGAGATTTTTTTGCTTGGGACTACCATGAGTTGCCTGGGTTAGACCGGAGATTGGTTGAACATCGTTTACCTTCAAAGTTAGGTTATAAGCCGCATAAGCAGCCGGTCAGAAGAATGACGGCCGGGGTAACTGAAAAATTAAAGAGGAGATTGAAAGACTGCTGAAAGCAGGTTTTATTCGACCGATCCGTTATGCGGAATGGGTGTCGAATGTAGTACCGGTTATGAAAAAGAACGGAAAAATCAGGATATGTATTGACTTTAGGAATCTCAATTTAGCAATACCTAAAGATGAATATCCAATGCTAATGGCCGACGTATTGATAGATAGAGCGGCTAGGCATCCAATACTATCTTTTATGGATGGTCATTCTGGTTACAACGAAATAAGTATAGCGGCTGAAGATGTTGAGAAGACCACGTTTCGGGGGCCGGGGGCAATCGGCCTATACTGTTGGATAGTGATGCCTTTTAGTCTAAAGAACGCCGGAGCCACGTATCAAAGGGCAATGAACAATATCTTCCATGACGTAATAGGCAAAAATATGGAAGTATGTATAAATGACATAGTTGTGAAGTCGACAGAGGTAGCAAAGCATTTTGAACACTTGAGGGCCTCATTTGAAAGGATGAGGAAGTACAAGTTGAAGATGAATCCTCTGAAATGCGCTTTCGGTGTATCAACAGGAAATTTTCTAGGATTTTTGGTACACCAAAAGGGGACAGAGATAGACAAAAACAAAGCAAGAGCCATAATTGATGCAAAGGCTCCTGCTAACAAGGAACAATTACAGAGCTTCCTCGGCCAAATTAATTTCCTCAGGAGGTTCATTTCTAACTCTGCCAGGAAGTTGGTGTCTTTTTCCTATTTGTTGCGTTTAAAAGAAGAAGAGGAATACAAGTGGGAAGAACAACACCAAAAGGCTTTTGATGCCATCAAAGAGTACTTAGTAAACCCGTTGGTGCTGATTCCCCCTAAGAAAGGTAGACCGTTAAAGCTATACATATCAGCGGCCGAAAATTCCATTGGGGATCCTATTAGCCCAAGAAAATGACCAAAGACACGAGCAGGCAGGTTACTATTTGAGTCAGTTTCTACTACCGGTCGAGCAAAGGTACATGGCCATCAAAAGGTTGTGTTTGACACTGTATTACATGGCCATAAAATTAAGACACTACTTAATAACTGACACGGTGTTAGTTATTGCCCCAACAGATGTGACTAAGTACATGCTGAGCAAGCCTTAATTGATAGGAAGGATAGGTAAATGGATCCTGGCATTATCAGAATTCACATTTATATACATCCCCCAGAAGGCGATAAAAGGCCAAGTGATAGCAGATTTCTTGGCTAATCACCAACCAAGAGACCCCACAATGGAGTCTAATGCAATACACAAATCAAATCTGGTAGGACTGCTGTCATGGACTTTGATTTTTGATGGATCAAGAACAGAAACGGCCAGTGGGGCAGGCATAATTATTATACCCTCAGGAGGGGATAAACAAGAACACGCTTTCCAGTTGGAATTCCCTTGTACAAACAACCAGGCTGAATATGAAGCCCTGATAATAGGAATGTAAATGATACTAGAGATGGGTGCAAGAGATGTTCTGATAACTAGTAATCAACCAACTAGGGGGCAAGTACAAGTGCTTGATTTGACAGCTTATGCCACTATACGCAGTTGCCTACCAATTAATGGAAGAATTTGATGATGCAATAATTTCTCATTGCCCACAAGAGCAGAATGAAGAGGCTAATGAAATGGCCCAGTTAGCAGCCGGGTTAAGAATATTGGAGGGAACCAATGAAAGGATCATTTTGGTCTAGAAAAGATCCCTTCCATCTATTAGAAGAAGAGTAGAAGCCTTGGAAGTCACGACAGTTGGGACACAGCCGGAGGATTGGCACACCACACTTATGGAGTACTTGAGAACACCAAACCTCCGAAGTGACAAAAGACTGAAATCACATCAAATAGGTACGTAATGATGGCCGGCTAGTTATATAGGAAAAGTCTAGATGGAATGCTCCTAAGATGCATAAGCCCATATGAGGCTATGATGAGCATGGCAGAAGTACATGAAGGAATATGTGGGGCACACCAGGCCGGCATTAAAATGAGGTGATTAATGAGAAGGAATGGGCATTACTGGCCTACAATCTTAAAAGATTGCCTTAGATATGCTAAGGGGTGTGAAAAGTGCCAAAAACATGGCCCTGTTCAAAGAGCGTCGGCCATAGATCTACACCTGATAGTTAAGCCATCGCCATTCAGAGGATGGGCCATGGATCTCATAGGCAGATATTTCCCCCATCATCAGCGTCCCATAGTTTCATAATAGTATCCATCGATTCTTTTACTAAATGGGTGGAGGCAAAACAAATGAAGAAGGTGGAACAATCGGACATGATCTGTTTCATTCAAGAACAGATTATTCACCGATTTGGAATCCCAGAAACTATAACGGCCAAACAGGGCTCTATTTTTACTGGGAGCCAGGTGACTAAGTTTGTAGCAAAGTACGGGATCAAAATCATCAAGTCAACTCCCTATTATGCTCAAGCAAATGGCCAGAACGAGGCTACTAACAAAGTTTTGAAGATTATTGTGCGTAAAATGATAGAAGATAGGCCCAAATCTTGGCACAAAACTTTATCAGAAGCTTTGTGGTCCTACCACACTACTTTTAAATCAGGAGTTAGGAATACTCCTTTTGTCTTAACATTTGGCCACAACGGGGTCATACCTTTGGAAGTCACAGTTCCTTCAATAAGGACAATAATGTAGCACCAGGTGCCACCGGAAGAATACACGGAAACTATGATGACTGGTTTAGAAGATTTAAACGAATCAAGACTCAGACCTTATGAAGAATTATTAGCTCAACAAAGAATGGTAGTAAGGTCCTACAACAAAAAATTCAAGAGCAAGTCCTTTGCCGAGGGTGACATGATTTGGAAAACCATATTGCCCATCGGCCATAAGGACCATGTGTACGGAAAGTGGTCACCAACATAGGAGGGCCCATACCGGGTTCAAAAGGTGCTAAAAGGAGGAGCATATACCATACAATATGCAAAAGAAACGATAGAGAGAAAACCTATAAATGGTCAATACTTGAAAAAGTATTACCCAACAATGTGGGAAGCAAGAGAAGATTAAAAACGGCCACACGGCCAATCAACATCCAAAAAGCACCAATAAAATTCAAACAACTATAGGGCCGGGCAGACAAAAATAAAATAGAAAGTAGTTCAAAGAGGCAAGTTCTTTAAAGAGTCGAATTTGGCCGTTAAGGCCGCGGCTAATTCTGCGGCGTGATGTTTCTTACTGATCCACTTGATTTCCTTCTTCTTAATTGTCCGTACCTCCTCCACCTTCTTCAGAAGCTCCTCAGCAATCTCCTTTTGTGCCAAAACAATGGTTCATTAGATACCCTTGTTCGTTGCCACAACATCAAGGAGCCTCATTTTTTCCTCATCTAGTCGTTTCTGCTCTTAATGCTATCTCTTCCAAGCGGGCGTGGGCCTGAGCCATTGACTTTTTGGTGATTTTCAATTTCTCTGTTTTCCCTCCAAAGGAATTCCTCAAAGTTGACATTTCAGTAATCATTGTAGAAAGGTCATTCAAAAAGGAAATAGCTTCAGCCTCTTGAGTCTGAGCTGAGCGGAAGCCCAACACCCAGGTCGGCACTTCTGCCAAAGCCGAGAGAAGAGAGGAATCAACCAAACTAGATGACCAGAGAGTATTCAAGAAACCATTGAAGATGGATAGTGTTTGATCAGTACTAAACTCAGATAAACTCAAGGAGAAAAGCCTCTGAAGATCTGATTTAGCTTTGCCCACGGTCGAAGATATCGCTGACTCAGTAGCGGGAGAAGTAAGTGGTAGGGAAGTCGAGGCCGCCAAAAAATCATCAACCAAGTTAAGGTAATCATCAAAATCCGCCAGAAGAACAGGAAAATTTATATCTGGAGTCTTGCCAGGAGGGGAATCAACCACAGGCTCAAAAGAAGGGTATGGTAAGGATCCAGTACTACCATTGTTGTCTGAAATTTGTCCAGCAATCATTTGGATTTTTTCGGAAGCGTCGCTCGGTTCTTCCACTTCAACCCCTCTAGAATCTTCTTCACAGGGCAAAGGCGACCTCCCTGCTCGTTGTTTCATCCGTTTGACCGAGTGAGAAATGACAGGCATCTCAGGCTACCTTTTCTCGACAGGAGTCCCCACAATCACGCCCTCGTCAAGCAAGTCAATTAAGGAGCCAGGTTCCTTCGTCTGGGAAATTTTTTCAATATGACGGGTAGACTGTCGCGTCGACCTGGACTTTGATTTGAACTTCGTCTTTTTCTGACCCTGAGGAAGCGAGGATGAAGTGGTTTCTCCGGCCGTTTCTTTTTCGACCATCTTTTCCGCCGCCATTAGAGGCAAAGCTTTGGCTGTTAATAACAGAGAAGAATGAGAAACTGTGGCGGAAGTAAAAATTCACTAAAAATCAGGGTGAAGAGAAGCTGGAATACCAACGGCAGTCTTGGCCGACAGCGCTGCTAAAGCTACACAACCAACTTGGGAGCCAGCCGCAAATAGCCCACTGAAGCCAACTGGGTCTGACCGATTAACACAAGAATAAAGGGGCTCGGTAAGTCCAAGAGCCGACTCGAGAATCGGCGGGGGACTAGGTAATGGTGGAAAATAAAGAGCCATATCAGACTCAAAGACTCCAGAGGAGTGTGATCCGGCAGAAATCTAGGACTTCAAGCATTGCTCATCATAAGCGGCCGTTTCCTCGGCGAATGCATTGGCCATCTTTCCTCTAAGAATTTCTCGGGGGTCCAAAGGGTTCCATTTAAACCTGTAATAATTTTCGAAAAGGATGATGGATTTCATAGAGAAATAGTTACCTGACTTAACCTTCTGTGGTTGATCAAAAGAAGCTTTGACAGAGGCTTTGCCCTTCTTCTTGGGGCTCATTTTCTTAATAGTCGGAGGAAGCTCGTTTGCAACAGAAGGAGCTAGTTCGGGCGACTCACCCAGACGAGAAATGTACGTAGGTAGACTAGCAGGAAAGGAGGCACGAAAGTAGTTAATCCACCAACTGTGGAAAGCTGAAGATGAAGAGCGGCTGTTAGGACAATGGAGTATGGAAAATGCAGCAGCCGAACTTTTGTAAAGCTGGTTGAGGCGATGAATGTTATCTGCTTGGGAAATTACAGTCCTAAGATACGGAGGACGGTTAAAAGAAACAAGAGCATGGGCTGGGATAACCTGAGTAAACCCAAATTGCCGAGACAATAAGTTGGGGAGATAAATCTCTGCCCCACACTTTTGATTTCGGTCAGGGGTCCCTTCTTCCAGAGACCCGAAATGACGATCTCGGCATACCAAATACGAGGCCCAAATGGAATTCCGTCTAGGCACGGCCTCGGGATCATCAGAGTCTTCGAAGAGAAAGATTAAGAAATTCGGACTGACCGAATGTAACAAGAAAAGGAAAAAAGAGTATATTTGAGCGGTTGAAGGGGAGAGTAAAGAAAAATTTGAAACATTCCACAAAGGAACGTGCGAAAAGACAAGATTCCAGCCAACGCTGACCGTGAAAATGAAGATTGGAAACTGGGGAAGCAGCTGATTGAGCGAAAAAGCCTGGGAAATATTCCCAGGCCCAGAACTGCAAAAGCCAGTAAGGACCACCAACAGAAGCAAGGTTTCTACTGGCAAGGCTAAACAAACCACGATAAAGCTGAGAAACGTAGAAGGGGGCCAAGGAGAGCTTTCGATTGTCGGCTAGAGCAGGAGCCACCCTAGTGTATTCTTTGGTCAACTGACCAGAGGTAATACATTAGCTTCTACAAAGAAACATTAATAGAAAGGAGCAATGCTCCTGGACATCAGGGATGGAAGATTTCTTTTTCTCTCAAGACATGAAGGTACCGTATGCAACTCGGGTATTACAATTATCAAAGAAGAGGTCCGAGGAAAGGAGTTTACCATCAACAGATTCTCCAATCGGTGGCAAACCGGTAAGGGCACAAATGTCAAGGATGGTCGGACTCATGGGGCCACAAGGCAGATGTAAGCAGTTGGTAGAATGGGACCAAAAACAAGCTAAAGTCGCTAACATAGAATGGGTCATGGAGAGCTCGAAACGGGAATATTGAATAAGTTCAAAAATACATGTTAATTTCCAAAGAGAAGCAAAGAAAGAAGTTAGGCGGTCGATCCAAGCTACCCATTCTACATTAGACTTCGGCCAAGATCGCAAGGAACTCCCGGCCAACCACGTTTTCCAGTCAAGAGAGGAGGCATCAGCAAGAAAACCATCTCCAAAGTATTTAGGGAAGATAGGTTGAAGAGCGGCAGCCAAAGATGGAGTCATCTCAGCGAAGGAAGGACCAATGGCAAATGAGTCAGCGAAAGGCAAGATGATGCGCTAGTCGGCCGAAGTTAAAGAAATAGAATTAGAAGAGGTACTGGAGGCTATGGTTTGTTTTCTTTTCTCAGAGGATCGAAACAGGGATGAAGAAGAACGAGGTCAAAGAGAAAAGAAGGCAAGATGGGATAAGGCAAGAAACAAGTCAAGAGGATAAAAACCCTTTTTTAAATTTTAAAAAAGGAAACAGGTGAAAAGACAGCAATGATGAGCGTCGTTTTCCAAGACAATCTCACAAGATTATTCTCTTATCAATTCAAAAACAAATTTTTGAAAAGACAAGAGAAAAGGGGGAAATGTTTAGGCCAGACCAGAACACCTCAGACTGAGCCGGTTCAGCAGTCTACTAGCCCGCATGCGCCGCAACCAGGCCCAATATGAAGACGCGGCCCAAGAAGAATCAACCAAGCCCAGTTCGCCTCCATCACTAAGACGTGGGAACATGCTTATAAGGAAGAGTGGGGCAGGTTTCAATAAGTAAGAAGCAGTAACCTTCCATTATGCACAAACCGCCAAACGGTTGCCATAATGAGTTATAAAAGATAAACCGGCCGAAACGAGCAAGGTCTTCACAGCATCCACAGCAAATCAATCAGAGAACTCCATAGCTTCTCAAACTTATATTATCATAGTCTAGTTTAGTTTATGATCCCCAGCGATCTCTAGTTAATTGTTAGCTCCGGCAAAGATCCTACTACACCTACTTCTCTCCTTGGACTGAGTTTCTCGCAGAAGATCCCTCCTGCCAGTAAAGAAGGAATCCTAGTTGGAGATTCACGGAGATCGTCCTGTTAGCCCCTTACATGCTGACTCGTGCAACGTGAAGTAGTTTAGTCACGCCCCGCGATCAGAGCCTAAGGAACGGCCAAAGGTTTTGTATTTTCCTTGTTATCCTTTAATCTTTTCAAATTAGAAAATTTACCTTTCTAAGTCATGTATTGACTCCATGTTCTACTTGTTTTAATATAAAGAGTGCCATTGATCGCGTAAAATCAGATTCTCTGGATCAGCCATTGGTCCTTCAAGATCGTGAACCTTACAACCGTCTAACTTACAATCGGTCACATATCGACCGATTTATCTTAACAATCAAATTACGCAGTTTGACTCACATAACCTGTCTTTCAGATGAACTTGCAAAAGTTCTGGCACGCCCGTGCATGCTTTGGCCCTACGACCGAGAGTGAGAACCACGCACCGACCGGGAAGCGAGTTGGAGTTGACGCCATTCCGGACCAACAGTATGCTTTATAGGAATATTGAGTATATACATGATTAGTTTTTTGTGCTTCATATCATTATGCCATGCTTTAGAAGAAAATCCTCTTTGCATAATTCATGTTGCCCATCATTGTTTTCCTTGATCCTATTATAGTATCATTTAGGAGGGCAAATGGTTTCTGACAATTGCAAACGGATACTCTTTTGTTTCTGAAATCCCATTGTCCCCCTCTGGTTCACTGTCTGGTTTTAAACGATTTTAGTTTTTCTTGTAAAAAGACGAAAAAAACCCTTGGTTTTAAACCTACGGCTCAACCCATGGTTGAACCGGAACTATCAAATGACAAGAACCCCCTTTAGTGAGGGCATTCAAATCATAAGGGAAAAATTTAACACCCTTTTACTTCTTCTTCTCCATTGCTGTGTTAGGGAATCCAAATCCTCAACCACCATTTGCTATCGGCCATTCGCCGCCGTCCATTCACATCGTCGTCAATCATTC
Organism: Pachysandra terminalis; assembly: GCA_031762675.1. Taxonomy (NCBI): domain Eukaryota; kingdom Viridiplantae; phylum Streptophyta; class Magnoliopsida; order Buxales; family Buxaceae; genus Pachysandra; species Pachysandra terminalis. The sequence continues at coordinate 1,012 of JAUPMG010252341.1, read as the reverse complement.
GATACTTGTGAGAGGGTTTATTGGCATCGGTGAGATAGTTTATTGCCGGTGAGAAGGTTTATCTTCTTCTTTTTCACATCCTCATCCTACATTCGACGTCAGCCAGTCATTGGGTAAGTGGTATTCACTAGTTATTTTTTACTGAACTCATCTTCTTAACCTCCACATTAAAATCTTTCAGTCACATACTTCGCATATAAATTATAAAGCCCTCAGAATCTAGATCCAGTTCTATGAAACTCCATTAGATCTCTGAAGAGAAACCCAAATTCTCAAATACCTGCAGTTTAATACTTCTGTTTCAAAAAGGTACCACTACTTTACCTTGTTTTCTTTCTCTTTGCTTTTGTTTTTGCTTATTCCATCTCAGAAACTCAATTATAAAGAAAACATTTTCTGGGCAGAGGAAGAATGATAAAAATAAAGAAAAAAGAACAACCCAAAAAGAAAACATACAAGAACCAAACCAAACTCATCAAACCCACCACCAATCCAACAAAAACTACAACCAGTTTCCTCAACAAGAAGCTCAATTCCACTTCAAAGAGATTTAACTCCACCAAACCCAACTCAATTTCCATCATGAAATTCTCAGATCAATTCAAAACCAGCAATCCCAAGAACAAAACAGTTGTCACCAAACAATCCAAGATATCACCGATTGAGTTGAGAAGGTGTTGTCTTCGAGCAAGGAAACCCAGTTGAGGTGTCGTCGTCGTCATTCATCATTCTAAACCTAACTGTGAATTGAGAGAAAGTTTGGAAAATAAAAAGGGCATTTTTGAAAATGCCCTTTTTTACTTAGATTAGACAGTGAACCAGAGGGTAATTGTAATGACCTGAACCTTTAAAAATATTGTAATCATTCAATTATAATATATGGAATATATCTACGTATTTAAATGTACATTAGTTACATCACAATGGTGTTTTTGTAATATAATTTCCAAATTAAGGGCCAAAACGATATTTTGAGAAGTTAAGGGTTCAGTGAGTCTAAGTTACATATTTC
>JAUPMG010252332.1:0-21776 GCA_031762675.1 Pachysandra terminalis | reverse complement strand
AGAAGAAGACGTATAACGTCTCGAACCTTGGCCTTGAGGATGCGAAAACTTCAAACAAAGAACAAGAGAATGCACTAGAAGAAGAAGAAGAAAAAGAGAATGGAGAAGAAGACCAAGAACGCGCCATTTTGCTCGGTTTTGATAGGGTTTCAAAAAAAAAAAAAAAATTTTGAGCCGTTAAACTAACGTTTTTTGTGTTTGGGGTTAAATACACGTGGCAGCAATCCAACGGTGTTGTATGGATTGCTGCAACCCTTAAGCTGTAGAGGATGCGGAGGCAAGAGAAAGGGGTTTTACACAGGACTTATTAAAGCCTTTTGTCGGCATTCCTTATTGGACCGTCGACAAATATTCGGTTTAGTGCAACGATCCAATAAGGAACGTCGACAAAAGGCTTTAATAAGCCCTGCTAAACCGAATATTTGTCGGCGGTCCACTCAAAACTGCTGCCACTAGTCAACCTTCTTTGGCGGTCCAAGTTAAGACCGCCGATAAAGACTATTAATCTCAGCAGTTTTATTAAACAGCCGAGATAACTATATATAATGGCGTTCTTTAAAGCCTCCGTGTTTTGTAGTGAGATGAATGTGGACTAGGCATGCATATGACTTATCACGTGAGGATGGAGAGTGAACCAAACTAAGATTTGATTGTGTTGTGAATGATTGAAGACTAGAGTATGCCTTTGAATAGAACTGAACTATGTAAATGTTAATAGCTTTCCATGCTAATAAAGGTAAAGAAATCTATAAATGGTTAAAGTAATTATACTAACGAAGGAAGAAGAATTTCATAAATGATAAAGCCGAATCATGTTAATGCAAGTAATGGAACCTAATAAATTGAGAATAAAATATTATTATCAAGATTAAAACAGGTAATTTTCATATTAGATATATGATATTTTCATATTACTATACTGACTTGTGTTCGTGAGTAAATGCCCGAAAATTGTAGGTCAACTCACAAGCTTATAGCTTACCCTCGTGGAAATATGTGTTTCTGGTTGTGATGCTTACTTTGATAGTTTGTTGGTGGGCTTTGGGTAGAAGCTTCATCATTATGACTAGTTCATCATTATAACTAGTTAGTTGAGATCTTGGTAATATATATCTAAAATTTAGATTATTTGTCTCTTAATTATTCACTTGTTTTGCCACCTCCTATGGAGGGGGTGAGAGTCTCATTCATGGATTCTATTAGGGACCTCTAATAGGGACATCCTAGAATCGGGGTGTGACAAGCTCGGTTCCGCACATACGACTTTAATTTGTACAAGTACCTATGTGCACATAATTATCATTTTCGTTAGAGAAATTAGATCGAAAAAGTAAATATATGAATTGATTGATCGACTATCTTACAATTGAAAATATACATTTTTATGGGATACATCCATTGGCAGTATACAGGTCCACCCAGCATTGCCTCTCCGGCTAAATGGATGAGAAAATGCACCATTTTGTCAAAGAATGCCGGTGGGAATATGCGCTCCAAATGACATAAAGTCATTACAATACGTTACTCAAGCCTCTTCAAATCTTTATCTCAACAAATTTTTGAATGTAATTCCTAAAGAAGTTGCTCAATTCTATTTGGACTGATATAACGTTTTTAGGCAATGACCCCCTCATAACCAAGGGCAGAAATTGCTGCATTATGAAATGAGAGTCATGGCTCTTCAATCCCGATATTTTTCGCTCTCTCAAACTGACACGCCTTACAATATTGGATGAGTATCCATCAGGAACTTTAACGCTCTTCAGGACACTACAAAACATTTCTTTCTCTGATCTATTAATGGAAAAGCATGCAGTAGGCAAGTATGCCTTGTTATTGTCGGGTATGACTTGTGGGTGTACTGTATGTCTCACGCCCATCTCTGCCAAGTCCAATCGAGCGTTTAGGTTATCCTTCGATTTACCGTCGATATTCAGAATAGTACCGAGAACAATATCACAAACATTCTTCTAGATATGTATAACATCAAAATTATGTCTGAACAAATTATGCTCCAAATAAGGCAACTCGAAAAATATGCTCTTCTTCTTCCAGTTATACAGTAATTCCCCATTGGTATTATGACTTGCGCATTTCCTCCCAACGACTTTCCCAGAAGTGAATGATATCCCTTGTAACTGTTCCACGATATCTGACCCTGATAATTGAATTGAAGTACATATCTGTTCAATAGAACCATCAAAAGAATGTCTATCCCTTCAAAACCTATGGTCACTTGGCAGGAATCAAAAATGACCCATGTAACAATGTTTCATTCCTTTAGACAACCACCTGTTACATGTATCGCTATGGCATAGAGGAAATGCAAGCTTCCCCTTCGTGCTCCAGTCTGACAGAATGGCATATCTTGGGAAGTCACTAATGATCCATAACAATGCTGCACGCATCGAGAACGTCTCTTTGCTGAATGCGCCGAATGTATCCACTCCTGAATCCCACAACTCCTTTAGTTGTTCTATTAGAGGTCTCAGATACACATCCATGCCATTTTCTGGTCCCAAGGGTCCAGGAATAAGCAGTGATAATATCATATTCTGTTGTTTCATACACAACCATGGTGGCAAGTTATATGAAACTAATACAATTGACCATGCATTGTGTGCAATACTCATTGTCCTAAATGGGTTGAATTCATCACTCACCAATCCAAGCCTGACATTACAAGGGTCTTAAGCAAAAGTCAGGTTGTTGATGTTAAGATTATGCCAAGTAGGTAAGTCTATAGGATGTCTTAACACCCCATCCTTAGTTCCGCCATTTCTATGACATTGCATGTCATCAGCAATTTTCGATGACATGAACAGCCTCTGTAGTCTTGGTATTAACGAAAAATGCCTCAAAATATTTGCCAGCTTCTTCTTCTCGAGCATATTAGATTCCGTTGTCCGCCACCTTGATACACCACAAACACCACATGATTGTCTGTCTGCAGTATCCTTCCAGTATAACATACAATGATTAGGGCATGCATGAATCTTTTCATAATCCAATCCCAAATCCAAAATTATCTTCTTTGCTTGAGAGAAACTTTTCGACAATGTTGACCCATTTGGAAGTGCCTCTCTCAACAAGTTGAGCAACATGATAAATGATTTATTACTTCAACTACTCAAATACTTAATATGGAATAATCTCACAATAAATGACAACATTGTATGCTTCTTACACCCGGGGTACAATTCTTATTCTGCTTCTCCTATCAACCTGAAGAATTTACCCGCTTTGGCGTTGTTTTCAAAAATAGGTGTATGTTCTTCAACACCTTCGTCTTTGGATGCATTAGGGATTCCAAATGCATCATGCACCAAATTTCTCATCTCATCATCCGCATCATTGACATCCGGTTCATTATCCACAACAACATCTGTAGAATACAATGTCATTGTTATGTCCTCTCTATGAAATGACCATCTCACATAGTTCTTAACGAACCCGTGACATATCTATGATCATATGTCGTATTTCTATATATATACATAATGTTATTGCATTTCACACAAGGACACTTCAACTTTCCATCCATAGTGGCCCCTCGACTGAATGCATACTCGATGAATTGAGTTACACCTAATACTCTCGGCTACTCCTATGCTTGTGAATCCAACTTTTATCCAGATGACCAGATATTGGAAACACAACTTCTTCGCCAAATACCCTTTTACAAAAATATTAAAATGAATTCTTCGTTGAATATCACACAAATGTTATAGGTGTGATAATGCTTTTCCATATTCACATCTTTTGAATAATTGCAATCTCCATAATAAAGATGCAATGCATCCATAGTTTGTAAAATGAACATATTACACATATATTACTTCAAAATAGCATGCATGAAGCACTCTATATTTGTAAAATATTATCCAACACTCCCATATAATTGGTTCTTGTACATACATGCATTTCTAATAATTCACAAAAAACGTATAAAATCAATAATACTTTGCTATTAGCATGTAGTAAACAAGGTACTCACATTACAAAATCAGGGTTTTAAGGTTTGTGTATAATCTACAGACATTGTTTCTGAAAAGAAAATTGTTGCTAGAAAGATGATTCATCCCTATCTGTTCATCTATAAATCAATGTGTGTTTTAAACTTACAGTGGTGGGGGGTATTTTTCTGTTTTCTGTTATTGCTTAAACAAAGATTGTTTCGAGATGTGGGCGATGAATGATTATGGCAATGAGCAATCTTGGACTAAACAATTCTCTAATAAAGTTTCGAAGCTCATTAGATTTATTGGTCATATAAACCCATTATACTTTAGAATGAATGGAGAAATTTTGCTAGAGAAGGGTAAATCAGAGCTTATCATATATAATCCCGCAAACAAAAGGATCATAAATCTTCATATTCTTGATAAAACGGGTATCTAAGGCAAATATTTACGTGGAGAGCCTTGTTTCACTTGGCGTTGGTGATGATGTTGAAGGGAAATAGAAAGAAAAAATGAATTAGTATAAAAGTAGGATGCTGGAAGTAAGGTAAATACACTACCATAATCAGCCATTTATTGTTTTGGCACATTAGGTAATTTGGACACTTCTCCACACCATGGACAAACTGATTTTTGCTAAGCACCAATTTGCACCCAGACTAACATTGCTCTAAATGAAGGAAATATCGTTTTTAGCTAATCATAACATCTAAATAAACTTAATTATGCTTTGCTAATCACGAATTAAAGAGTGGTTAGATAAAGAAAAAAAATGAATTAGACATTCAAGAAATCAATTTTTCATGCAATTAGTTTCAAGAACAATAAGTAAATAAAAGATAATATTTGTACATTAATTTCACACCATTTTGGGCAAGATAAGTTTTGACACAAGCAACAGATGATGCTTGGTAGATGAAGATAGAGCTGGCAATGTCTGACCTAACCCGACTAAACGGGTTAGGGTTGACCCGTTTATTAAATGGGTTGGGTTCGGATTTAGATTTTGTCGATCCGTTGGTAAACGGGTCGAACCTGACCCAAACCGCCTAACCCGTGTTGACCCGTTTAATTTAGGTTTTTTTTTCCCTCTTTAATAGGGTCTTATATACCCTAACTAAGAGATAGTAATTATACTATATATCAAAGTGCACAGTTGCAATTATATATTAATATGTTTACGTAGGTTTATAATTGTTTTTGCTAGTATTTTTTTAATACGATATTTCCCGTTGGAATTTGGCAATTTGGATTACTGGAATTATTCTAATTTTTTTTTATTCATAGGGTTTAGTATTTTACTATTTTATATTTCATAGGTTAAACTATGTTTTTAATGTTAAATAGATTTTTTTACAAAATTTATTAAAAAAATATAATGTTAAATAGGTGAAGTGAATGATTTATTATTTTATTAATTTTAAATTAAATTAATTTTTAATTAAATAATTAATTATTTAAATTTTAAACAGGTTGGCTGATTCAACCCGTTTATAGGCGGGTTGGTTCAGATCCATGTTTTCTTGACCCGTTAATAAATGGGGTCGAACCTGACCCAACCCGTTTACAACCCGGTCCATTGCCACCTCTAGATGAAGACAAGAAATGTTTTGTAGTATTATAGAGAGAGTACGTTTATTTTTGCTCAAAAATAAATAAGTTTTAAGTATTTGAACATTATTCAGGTCGGTTTAAGTCAAAATAAATGATTCAAGATTGTTCCGATAAGTGAAGATATATCTGAACTAAAACTTACCGAGGAGGAAAAAAAATGAAAGAAGTAAATCTCAGAAAATGTTAAAAATAACACAACAATTCTATTACACATATAGTAATATGATTTACACGAGTTCAATGTTTTCCATGACTCGTCATTGCTTCATATTACAGCAAGGTTCATGTCTCATCGAGTAATACCTTTCTTCAACTGTTTTCTCTGAAAATATTAAAAATCAAAAAGTATAGGTATAAAAAGTCCATGAAATGGACAGTTTGGATTTCCTGTGCGACAACCTTATACTCTGAGTGTGTAAATTTTCACTACTTCCCAACCAAGGTTTTAAAGACCCGAACTGGTCGCCGGACCGATCCCATCTGGTTCCGGTCCGGATTGGTACCGGCTGGTCCGGATCTGGTACAAAAAATGAAAAACAAAAAACAAAATTTGAAAAAAATTTCAGACCGGCGGGGACCGGTCGCCGGACAAGGGGGACAATTCGCCGGGCTGCCGGACCGACGATACCTGTTGCCGGACCGACAGTACCGGTGGAACCGATTGTCGGACTGCCAGAACCGGTCGCTGGACCGAGGGGACAATTCGCCGGGCTGCCGGACCGACGATACCTGTGGCCGGACCGACAGTACCGGTGGAACCTATTGTCGGACTGCCAGAACCGGTCGCCGGACCGGCGGTACCAGTCACCGGACCACCGGTCCATGACCCGACGATACTTCCTTTGTATCGCGGGTTGGAACCAGACCGGTATGGTCCAGTCCCGGTCCGGACCGGTCTGTACAGACCGGTATCCCCGGATCCGGAGAACCATGTTCCCAACTAATGTTGATCAAAATTTATAGCATATTTCTTTTGCAGATTTTAAAAAATCACAAAACTGCAGCAACTAAAATAATCTTATCACTGAGGTACTCAGGACTTATGTGTGTCTCCATATTGCCTACTCAAGTAGTTTCCTATCATATGGAGAGGGTCTAAAGTCATTTACATTACCTATTCTGAAAGTATCTCAATTTATGTAGACTCAGAATTTGACTACATTGCACAATTGACCAGAAGGCCATGCCTCTCACTTGACAACTCAATCTGATGAGGTAGACCAGAATACAAAAATCATTTGTAAAACAGATCTCTTTTTGGTATTTAACTACTACTGAGGCATAAGAGTTGAGACAAAGGGCAGCGGTTCAGGCTCAACTAACCCAAGGTCACATATTGAATCCCAAATAAATATATTTTTGCCTCATTTACATGAAGAAGCACAAATTCTCTATACTTTTAATTGTTGCATCATGTGAACTCTCACTCCATATTTACAGATTATGAACCACAACCCACTGACACAAATGCTATTTTGAATTCATTATATATATAATTAGACTGCAAAAAGTCCCCATTACTCTCTATTAAATCAAATTGGTAGTAACTTAAACCATTAGAACCATCCATATGAACCTCTCTCTCTCTACAAAAATCCCCATTACTCTCTCTATTAATTCAAAGTTAGTAGTAACTTAAACCATTAGAACCATCCATACGAACCCCTCTCTCTCTACAAAAGATCCCCATTACCCTATTAAATCAAATTAGTAGTAACTTAAACCATTAGAACTATCCATATGAACCCCTCTCTCTCTCATTAGAAGCATCCATAAAAACCTCTCTCTCTCTCTCTCTCTCTCTCTAAAAGGGGGGAAAAGACTTGGGAAGTGTATGTTTCCTCCAAGTTGCACCCATAGTCATATATGATAGTGTTACTAGAGCAACTAGATTACCGGAAGAACTAAACTGTTAAGTTTATGCTCAAAGGAATAAAGAAAACATTACACTGCATCATTGAGAAGATATCAAATGTCCAGAAACTAAGAACATGAATGCAGAGATGAAAAGTCTAGGTATCAATAATTGCATTTGGAATCAAAATTAGTTCTAATAATTTAACTATAACACATTTGAATCCCTAAAATCAGAATGGATAATGAATTTTAATCCTCTGGCAAGCAATCTAGTTGCCTTATTTCCTGCTTGATTGCTTAATTAGGTTAAACCTGTTTGGTTCTAAGCTCTAAACCAATGATTCAATGTTCAAAATTTCTAGAAAGAGGCAGCATTACTATCCTGTTCTAAATGTTTGGTCAAACATATAGAGATAAAAATGAAAAATCAAATTAAAGGGAAGGTAGTTTGCTAGTTGTGACAGAAACTACACAAACTTTGCATGCATGAAAAAGTGATATAAAGTTTGAACTTAAATTTAAACCAGAAAAGCTAGGGCAAGCATTGTCCACCCAGCTTTGCTTGAGGATCATGATTCAGCAGTCAAACTCATCATTTCATCTTCTTAACTATGAATAAACCTTATCTTGCTTGTTTTTATTCTTCCAGTACCTTTGAAAAAAGCCATGTGTGGAAAGTATAAAGCTATAAAAGTAATGGCATGAAAAGGAAAAGCCTCAAAAAGCCAACCTTTTATTCATAGTTAAGAGGATGAAATGAAGCTCAAACATGACACTTGCTTTATAAGAGCTCTAAGTAAGAACAATTCATCTTTCATGGAAAAAATTATATCCATCAAGAAATTAGCTTCAAATTCTAATCAAATTGAGAAAATAACATATCAACCAGCAAACATACAGTAACAAATCCCATATTGGGAAAAGCCATGAACATCTTATAAAAACAAAGAGGAAACATATTGCAGGGCATAACAACTCCATGCAAAACAATTAGTATTCTCCTAGTATGAGAATGAGTGACAAGAAATATTTATGCCCTAAGCAAAAAGCATCCAACACTCACATCTCAGTACTTGAGTGTTCTACATGTATATCTTCAACATTCATCTATAAAAGAACAAGAATGATTATATTCAACTATCAATCGGGAATCAAGGACTAAAATTGAAATCCTTATAATCAACATTATTGTAAACATTTTCAAACAAATAATCTCCAGAATATTCTACTGAGAATTACGGATGATTATGAACATAACTTAAAAGAAAAGAAGAAATCTCACCTTGTGATTTCAAAAATGGTGTGTGTGTGTGTGTGTGTGTGTGTGAGAGAGAGAGAGAGAGAGAGAGAGAGAGGGAGGGAGGAAAGCAAGAAGACAGAAGTTCTGGCAAACAGTTCTATCGAGGAGAGGAGGGGATAGCTCTGGCAAGGTTGCGTACCCTAACCTGATTTGTGGGAAAGAAGAGAAGGAAGACGGAAGTGGAAAGACTGAAGAGGAAAACACGGGGAAGATGGAAGACGAAAGGGTAACTGCACGAAGAGTTTGTATTTCGTGGGATAATATTAAATTTTTCTAATGGTCAACATTCGACCGCCACTATATAAATTTAGGAACATGATGCTCTCAAGTTACAATCACCTGTTAGTTGATTTGAAACCAATCACAAGACGACATGTGGGATAAAAATGTCACATCAATATTAATGATAAAGTGATTTTAGCCTTGAGTTTTGTGCTTGAAAATTTTAAATATATTTTAATTAGATTTTTATCCCACGTGTCGTCTTGTGATTCGTTTCAAATCAACCAACAGGTGATTGTAACTTGAGAGGATCCGAATCTATAAATTTATTGGTGGCAATTATTAGATTTGTAAATGATATTGGGTGGCGGTTTCTTTGACTGCCTCTGTATTATATCTTTAGTGGTGGTGTTTTTAAACCGCCACTACATTTGCACCCCAAAAGCCTAACCTTTTAGTAGTGTAAAACTGACTCTAAAGAATTAAAGACACAGTCTTTACTAAAAAATAACAAAACAACCTAGTCTAAGTAACTCTACTACTGAGTCGAGACTACGATGAATGGCGAGTGCATAGAGTACGTCATGGAGCATCAGTGTGCAGGTCTCTCGCGTCTTCAGCAAGTACGTGCCAACTCCTAACACATCCACGCTAATACTGCTCCCCATGTATACTTTTTGACTTCTTGCTGGTATCCGTCTATAACCCACGAACCCATCTCACTCTTTGGATATGTGTATACTCACTCCGAAATCTACAATTCAACCAGGACTAGAATGATCAAACAAGACATAAGTGCAAACCATGCAACAATAGCTAGAGGTTGGGTCAGTTCGTACTTGCGTCTGCTCACTGCAATCATGAGCAAAGTGTCTGAACTTATCACAGTTGTAGCATATTAACTTGGATATGTCTTTCTTTCCACCTCGCTTCCCTCTAAGGCACTTAGCACTTGTGCTTGTCTTTGACACCTTCTCAGCTGTTTCCTCATGTTGGGGCGCCTTACCCTTGCGCTTGCACCTAGACCTGGTTGTTTTGCGCTTTGCTAGTTTAGCTAAGATAGCAGTGCTATTAGACCTTGTGGCCTGACACTTTGCCTCGACCTTAAGATGAAGCTCCAAATTGTTGACCGTTTTAATGTTCTCATTTTGCATCATGGTGAGCTTCATGTGCTCCCATGAGTCAGGTAGGGATCTAAGATCAACGAGAATCTACTGCTTATTTGTCAAGCAGTTCTATACGGCTTTCAGATCTCGTAGACGACATCTTCCTAAGATGCTCGATCATGCTCACGCTGGGAGTCATCTTATAGGTCTCAAATTTATCGTCAATGCATGTAATCTGGTAGCCAAGGTACCAGTGAACGCGAGTTTTAGTGCATTCCACATCTCAAGTGCAGTCTTATAGGCCTCGAATTCGCCAATAAGATCATTGTGCATACTACTTAACATAGTAAATCGTGCACAACGATCCTTCTTAACCCAAGCCTAATAGGCCTCCATCTCTCTATGATGCTGGGAAATGGTCCCCTCCTCAGGCTAGGCTAGGCTATGTGATAAAGTCTAGGGCCTCAGACTCATCGAGGAGATATTGGATCTTCCTTTGCCATATGTCATAGTTCTTACCATCCAATTTCTCACATTTGTTTAGGTCAGCTACTATGCTCTTAGCGGCCATATCGCTACAATTAAAGTGCACATATAATTAACATCTCATATACATAGACATTGTTGAGCTTGCATCAATATATAGGACTAAACAATAATATTAATCCTTTATTTATTAGATCAAAAATACACTAGAGCGTAGGTCGTAATACATAATTATCACCAATACAATAAAAGTTTAATACTACTTTTAATCCATAATATGCAAAACCCATCTAGAAAATAACATAATCTCAACTAGAATATTATTTACACGTTAACCTCATATAATCATACAAATAAAATAATTAAAGCATGCCACAAATCTCTAACATGTCATATAAAAGGCACCTATTTAATCAGAATCTAAAAAAATTAAATTTAAAATTAAATTCTAAATTCTGGGTCTGTCCGGTCGACCAAATGGTCCAGTCCGGTCAACCGAATAGGGGTCTGGTTGGTCCTCCAACTGACTGAACACTCTTGGTTACAAATTCCAGCCACTCTATTGCTGTGGTCTGTAACTGCTCGGTCGACTGGTTGGAAAATTTGAGAGAAAATTATATAGAAAACGTTTTCTCTTGTTTGGTCGTGTAAAGAAAACCAAAATAAAAATTAGTCAATTTTTTTTGTATAAAATAATTGCATTGATTACAACATACAATCCATGCATGTAGTGGTGGTGGTGGTGGGAGTGGTAGTGGTGGTGGTGGTGGTGGTGGTATCTTAGAATCGATTCCGATTGAGCGAATCACGATCTTGACTAGTAAGGGACTAACACGCGCACCCCGGCGAAGAAAAGTCCTTGACTAGTAAGGACACGCTAACGCTGCAAGAAAGGGCCTTACCTATATAGTCAAGGACTTTGAACCTGACTAGTAAGCAAGAAAAGGACCCATCTTTAGCAGGGCCATAGTTACGAACGCACCCTTGGATAATCAAGCTCTTGAGCGCTAGCGCGCTCACTTATTATAATAAAGGTGCTTCTTTGCTGCTGCTGGTGGGGGTGGTGGTGGTTGTAGTGGGGTGGTGACGGTGAGGGGGTGATGGTGGTGGTAATGGTGGTGATGTGGTGGTGGGGGGGTGGGGGTGGTGGTAATGGTAGTGTGGTGGTAGAGTGGCTTTCTCTCCAACTTCTTTCCTTTCCTTTTCTCTCAAAATCTCTACCATTTTGGAGAGAAAAATATTTTAATCACAAAGAGAAAATTTTCTTTTCACATCCCTTTCTTTTCTTACAAAAATGGTCAACCAAAAAAAAGAAAGCGCTTTTTTTAGCACTTTCTTTTCTTTTCTTATGAAATCCAGGATTCCAAGCAAAGCCTAAGTGTAATAACCCAACACGTTTTAGGGAGTTAAGTGTAATTAGTTTAGAAAATAGGGTCTAATTTAAAATTTTAGTATTAGTTATTTGTTGAATTTGACCCATTGCGATTGGTGGTTGTACGATAGGTCATCTATAGTGCACCACACACAATCATAATCTCAAAGTCTAATCCATGGCTAAGATTTCGAAAGAATAAGTAAACTAAAGTAAAGGTTAAGATTAAAAGACAAGGAATCTTATCTAATTAGGATTAGAAAGACAAGATATTAGTGTAATTAAGAAATAGGTAAGGCAATGATTGAGTTTTACTAGAAGTAGTATTTCCCAATCATTGGTGAGGATTAAACCACCTAAAATCTAAGAGTTGGGAGTAGAAACATAATCCTAATCTAAGAACATTTCTAAACTAACTAGGGGACTTAATTAAATCTATAAAAATATTGTCTTGGACGTCTAAACCATAATCATAAATTCTAAGTAAATTGTTGGGGCTAGAAATTGAGGAAGACAAGTTCAAACGTGAACTGAGTTGAGGAAGAAGGAAATCCGACAAGATAAGCAAGGTTAGGAAATCGATTATGCTTTATTTTTTATTTGGATTTAGGTGAGATACCATATTCATTAAATATGGCATAGCACCTTGAATTCAAACTTAAGAACAAATCGTTTTCAATAAAACTTAAGATTTTAATGCATGATCATCCTAGCAAAGGTAAGTTGATGTTTTGATTATTATTTTTATTGGGTTATGTTCGGATTTTTATTTTAATATAAGTGTTAGAAGGATGTTTTGGCTAAAAATAACTTAAATATTAAAAATCATGTTGTTTAGTAGTTTTTGGGTGAACCGACAACCTACCGGTGTGCCGGTCAGCCTACCGGTTTACCCAGAAGGCATATGGCAGCCTACCGGTGTACCGGTTAGGCTACTAGATTTCCCCACATGGTTTGTGAATCATTGTTTAACCCAGCAGTGGCCTACCAGTGTATCAGTTAGCCTACCGGTGAGGTTAGTGACCCGATGAAATGAAAATTAAATTACTGCTTAGATTGCCAGTGTGCCGGTTAGCCTGACGGTCAGTCAAAGACCCTGTGTATTTGATTTTTAGCCCCTGCCTAGACTACCGATGGCCAACCGGTGTACCGGTAGGACAAGTGAACCTGTGCATTTGAATTTAAGCCCCTGCCTAGACTGCTGGTGGTCAACCGGTGTGCCGGTTAGCCTGTCGGAGTCCATAATTGATTGATTGTTTAGTATTACTTAATTAATTGAACTCCTGATTTATCCTTATTACTTGTATGTTAATTTTGATGGTTTTATGACATGATTGGGTGATTAAATTGATTGTTTGATAACTTTAGATATTTTATCCTAATTTTACATGATTTATCTTAATTTGAATACCATGATACATATACTACATTTTATACACCCATATTGAATACTTAGATATATTTCATTATTGTAAACATGAATGTATGCTTAGTTAGTGTGCACAATCACCACACGTGCATAGCATAACCTAATTGCATTATTGACCACTTGGCTGGTTATATGCTTGACTTTACCTTCAGATCTTCACATCAGTGGATGATTCTGATTTGACTGAGTGTTATCATGATTTGGACATCATGATATGGTGAGGAAGTCCTGGATCGATTGATCTTATAGGTTGAGGTATTTGCTACCCCAATATACCACTTTAATTTCATCTCAATAGCGTATTATTATACGTAATGGATGCCAAGTGAAATTATGTTGGCATTCGGTTGGTGTATGGCTCACTGAGGTTAGTTCATATTTTTTATGCCTTGCTTATTACCCATGACTGAAAATAAATGGGGGAATTGTGCCCTCTTGCTCGAAGCCCCTTAAAACTATGATGTGCACATGGAATATCTTACTGAAAGTAGTTGTGTATACGGGGGATGGTTCGCTATGACATCTTGCTCAGTAATTCATTGGTCTAGTGTGGGACGTACATTACTCGAATTCTGAACATCGTGCATGATTGCACAGCATATGTATTTGCATAAATCACACTTGGTGATTATTTTAACATTGTTGCATGAGCATGCATTGCATTCATTAATAATATGTACATGCATTCACATACACTTACACATTGCATATCTAACATGTTTATTACATAGTAATTGTTATTTTGTCTATGTTTATCATTGGAAAGTGGATTTGACCCTATTCCAATCAAAAATATAGTTTAATTGTTTTATTTACTGAGCTAAGTGTAGCTGACGTCCTTTGACAACAATTTCAGGTAACTTAGATGGAAAATTTAATGATAACGGAGAACAAGACGAACGACACTTATATAATGAAATTGTTGGATTTGATGAGAGCGTGGAGTAGTTTTTACTTAGAATTTTTTCATAGGATTTATTTATTTATTTCTTAGTTAGATATAATGTATAGGGATAGGGATTTGATTTAAACATGAGAATAGGATGTTTTTATTATTTTATTTTCTGCTGTGATTTTCCTTAGTGTTTTGGATGTAATAGCCTTAGTTATTTTTCGTTTATTTTCAGTAAAGTAACTTTCCTTAAGTTTTATTAACTTTATGTTGTTTGGCTTTATATTGATTACCACCACTCCCAAAGTTTATTTGGAGTGAGAGTCATATCTGAAACTTAAGGGGTTCAACGTGAATTTCCTTAAATTTGGGATGTGACAAAGTTGGTATCAAAGCCTAAGTTTTCATGTTTTAAATCAAATTCCAAAAGTTTTTGATTGCTGATGTTTGAAAGTTTTCAAGGTGTCAATATTTCAAAGTTTTGTGTGTTGTGTGAAATATTACTAATCTGGAAATTTAATTCATGATAAGACTTGGATGTTATTTTCCTTTTCTACAAGTGCTTAAGTTTATTTTCAATGACCGGTAGAAGAATGGGAAGTAGTGTGGATACAAGTGTGCCGTCAGCAAGCAACAATGACTACCAGAACCCTCAACTGGCTGGAATCTTTCAAGTTATAGGATAGATGGCAAATATGATGCAACAACAACAAGCTCAAGCCCAAGCACAAGCTCAAGCACAAGTCGAATCACAAACACGAGCAGCATACCAATACCAGCAAATCGAGTCACAGAAGAATGTCAAGAGCGTCGAGAAGTTTAAGAAGTTAGGACCAACTGTCTTCATGGGAACTATGGATCCGATGGAGGCACAAACATGGATCAACTCTTTGGAGCATATCTTTGAAGTAATGGAGGTAGAGGATGTAGAGATGGTTCGATTCGCTGCATTTATGCTTGAAAGTGAAGCGAGACGATGGTTGAAATCGCATACATCTACATTTGGGAGGATTTCAAGGTGAGATTTTACTTAGAGTATTTTCCTAGGACCATAAGAAAGGAGGAGTTGGAATTCATAATGCTAGAGCAAGGAACAATGACGGTACCGAAGTACGCGGCAAAATTTACGGAGTTATCTCAATTTGCTACTTATGCGGTTGATGATGAGGAGAAGAAGGCGTTCAGATTTGAGAGTGCATTGAAGCCAAGCATTAAGAGCCAAATGATTGTAAGGGAGTTCATGGAGTACCATAAGGTGGTGGATTGTGCACGTAAAGTGGAGAAGGACATGATGGAATTCCGGAAGGCACAAGATCAAAGAGCAAAGAGCAACTTCAGACCCGGAAATTTCAGAGCAAACCCAACCGATGATCAAAACAGGAAAAGAACACAAGTACCGACCAGCAATTCAACATTCCAAGCCCAATCATAAGGTGCTTCAATTGTGGAAGATTGGGACATCATATAAAGGACTGCTGACTACCTAAAAACCCACAACAGCAGTAGTTCGTTCCAAGACCACACTACCAGTAGAACCCTAAGTCGGTACAGCATCAAACTTAGCCGAAAGAAGCTAAAAATGGAGACCCACAGCAGTAGCTGACTCAGCCGGGAAAGATCTTTGCCTTGGCACAGCAGCAAAATGAAGTTATGGAAGGTACGGTTCGCATCTCTCACGTCTTAGCCAAGGTTCTATTCGATACTGGAGTGTCACACTCTTTAATAGCTCATTCACTAGTGAATTGTTTAAATATACCTTTGAAAAAGTTAGAGAGAGTCTTGTAGTGGCAAATTTGGTTGGTGGGACAGCACACTTAGGGAAGGTATGTGAGTCTTGTCTATTAACCGTAGGTGAGATCACAATACCATTCGACCTAAGTGTGTTGGATATGCATAACTTTGATGTAATTTTGGGTATGGATTGGCTAATTGCACATCATGTGCAAATAGACTGCCTTAACCAAATAATTTACTTTAAAACACCTAAGGGTAAGATTGTAAGGGTAGATGGATCAAAATCTGGAGTGTCAGATTATTTAGCATGTCTAGATTTATGGTTTATAGAAGAGAAGAGAGGTTAGGAATAGATCCCCGTCGTGTGTCAATTTGAAAGCATTTTCCAAGACATACCGGGATTACCTCCCAAGAGAGAAGTGGAATTCTGTATAAATTTAGCAGCCGGAGCGAATCCCATTGCATTGCCGACCTACCGTATCGTATGGCACCAACCAAACTGAAGGAGCTAAGGACTCAGTTGGACGACCTACTTGCATTGAAGTTCATCAAACCAAGCTCATCCCCATGGGGAGCACCTGTATTGTTCATGAAGAAGAATGATGGTTCACTAAGATTGCGCATTGACTACCAAAAGCTCAACCAAGTGACTGTAAAGAACAATTACCCACTGCCACGGATTGAAGATTTGTTTGATCAACTGAAGGGAGCCACATACTTCTCCAAAATAGATTTCACAACCAGGTACCATCAACTACTAATCAAAGAAGAGGACATACCGAAGACAACATTCTGGATGAGATATAGTCACTTCGAATTCATCACCATGCCGTTTGGATTGACCAATGCACCAGCAGCATTCATGAACATGATGCAAAGGATTTTCAGACCCTACCTCGACAAGTTAGTAGTTGTGTTCGTTGATGACATCTTTGTTTACTCTCAAACCAAGGAGGAGCATAAGGAGCAATTGAAACTCACCTTACAGACTTTAGTAGATCACAGTTGGTATGCTAAATTCTCTAATTGTGAATTCTGGATAGAGGAGGTCAAATTCCTAGGACACATGGTGTCTAATGATGGAATTACAGTAGACTCAGACAAGGTAAAAGTGGTACAAGATTGGGAACAGCCCAAAAATATTTCAGAAGTTAGAAGCTTTCTTGGACTAGCCGGATACTACCGATGATTCATTGAAGGGTTCTCCCATATTGCTACACCATTGACGAAGCTTACAAGGAAGGAGACTGAGTTCGAGTGGGATGAGGTGTGCCAGCAAGCTTTTTCGAAACTTAAGGAGAAGCTCACTTCAACACCTGTGTTAGCCATTCTGGTTAGTGGTGTGAAGTTTGTCATCTATACGAATGCATCATTGTTAGGACTTGGTTGTGTCCTAATGCAAGAATGGAAAGTGATCGCGTATGCCTCAAGACAACTCAAAGCACACGAACGGAATTATCCCACACACGACTTGGAGCTCGCAGCAGTAATCTTCGCATTGAAATCATGGAGGCATCATCTTTACGGCGAAGTCTATGAAGCCTTCTTAGATCACAAGAGCCTGCAGTACCTTTTCTCACAAAAGGACTTGAACATGCGACAAAGAAGGTGGATGGAGCTCGTAAACGACTACAACTACGACTTTTCATTGTAGTACCACCCGGCAAAGCAAATGTAGTGGAAGTTGCGTTAAGTCGGAAACCTCGCAGCATGGTGGCACATATAATGGTTCAAGAGTGGCTTATGTATGAGGCACTTACTAAGATGAACGTGGAGATCAAAGAAGAAGATAAGGGTGTGAAGCAGTATAACAACCTCACTAAACCAACACTGAAGGACAGAATTGTTGAACTTCAAGCCTAGGAGAAGTGGATGCAAGAGTTAGACAATGATGCTAAAAGCACAGATTGGACTAAGGAGGAAGATGGAACCATTAAGTACAAGGGACGACTTTGCGAACCTGATGACAAGGAGGTCAAGGACGAAATTTTGGAGGAAGCACACCGTTCGGGTTACTCAATTCATCCCAGAAGGACGAAGATGTACCACGATTTGAGGAGGCAGTATTGGTGGAGAAGAATGAAGAAGGAAATTGAGGAGTTTGTAACTAAGTGTGCAACATGTCAACAAGTTAAGGCTAAACATCAAAGACTAGCAGGATTTCTACAGCCCTTACCAATTGGAGAATGGAAGTGGGAGCACATCTCGATGGATTTTGTTACGGGACTACCTAAGACCGCAACTATCACGACATGGTATGGGTGATCGTAGACAGATTGACAAAATCTGTACACTTCATCGCAGCAAGAACAACGATGAACACCTATGACTTGGCAAAGATTTACGTAAAGGAGATCATCAAACTTCATGGAGTACCAGTGACGATCGTTTCAGACCAAGGAGCCCAATTCATGTCTAAGTCTTAGGGAAGTTTGCATAAAGCCTTAGGAACACAGCTGAACTTCGACACTGCATTCCAAATGGACGGACAAACGGAGCGTGTTAACCAAGTTTTGGAGGACTTACTTCGAGCCTGCATTCTGGCTTTTAAAGGGAGTTGAGAAGACCACTTACCACTTGTGGAATTCTCATACAACAATAGCTATCAATCTTCTATTGGTATGGCACCATTCGAAGCTTTGTATGGAAGACCCTGTAGATCCCCATTGTGCTAGAACGAAGACAACGCACACATTGCCTTAGGACCGGAGATCATTGCTGAAACAACCAAGAAAATCAAGTTCATAAGGGAGAAGCTTCTTATTGCTCAGCACCGACAAAAGAAGTATGCCAGCGTAAGAAGGAGAGATCTGGAATTTATGATAGGAGATTGGGTATTCCTTAAGGTTTCACCAACCAAGGGAGTATTCCAATTCGAGAAGAATGGTAAGTTAACACCAAGGTTCAGTGGACCTTTTGAGATATTTGAACGGATAGGAGAGGTGGCTTACAGATTGCTACTGTTGTCTAGTTTAGACCAAGTACATAATGTATTCCACGTCTCAATGTTGAGGAAGTACCACCCAGATGCAACTAGTATGATCGATTGGCAGACAGTGACAGTTATGAAAGATGCTACATATGAAGAATATCCGGTATAGATTCTAGACCATAAGGAGCAAGTTCTGCGAAGCAAGGTGATACCATTGGTGAAGGTACTATGGAGCAATCACGAAACATCAGAAGCAACATGGGAACTTGAAGCCGACGTTCGGGAGAAGTATCCATAACTGTTTGAGTAGGTGAGTGAATTTCGAGGACGAAATTGCCTTAAGGAGGATAGACTGTAATAACCCAACGCATTTTAGGGAGTCAAGTGTAATTAGTTTAGAAAATAGGGTCCAATTTAAAATTTTCGTATTAGTTATTAGTTGACTTTGACCCGTTGCGTTTGGTGGGTATACAATAGATCATCTAGAATGCACCACACACAATCATAATCTCAAAGTCTAATCAACGGCTAATATTTTGCAAAAATAAGTAAACTAAATTAAAGGTTAAGATTAAAAGACAGGGAATCTTATCTAATTAGGATTAGAAAGACAAGATACTAGTCAAATTAGGAAAATAGGTAAGGTAATGATTGAGTTTTACTAGAAGTAGTATTTCCCAATCATTAATGAGGATTAAACCACCTAAAATCTAAGGGTTGGGAGTAGAAACGTAATCCTAATCTAAGAACACTTCTAGACTAACTAGGGGACTTAATTAAATCTATAAAAATACTGCCTTGGACGTCCAAACCATAATCATAAATTCTAAGTAAATTGTTGGAGCTAGAAGTTGAGGAAGAACAGTTCAAACGTGAACTGAGTTGAGGAAGAAGGAAATCCGATGAGCTAAGCAAGGTAAGTAATTCGATTATGCTTTATTTTTTATTTGGAATTAGGTCAGATGCCATATTCATGGAATATGACATAGCACTTGAATTCAAACTTAAGAACAAATCGTTTTCAATAAAATTTAAGATTTTAATGCATGATCATCCTAGCAAATGTAAGTTGATGTTTTGATTATTATTTTGATTGGGTTATGTTCAGATTTTGATTTTAATATATGTGTTAGAAGGATGTTTTGGCTAAAAATAACTTAATGATTAAAAATCATGTTGTTTAGTAGTTTCTTGGCGAACCGGAGGCCTACCAATGTGCCGGTTAGCCTACCAATTTACCCAAAGGGCATCCGGCACCCTACCAGTGTACCGGTTAGGCTACCGGATTTCCCCACATGGTTTGTGAATCACTGTTTAACCTAGCGGTGGCCTATCGGTGTACCGGTTAGCCTACCGGTGAGGTTAGTGACCTGTGAATTGAAAATTAAGTTACTCTTTAGACTGCAGGTGCGAACCGGTGTGCCGGTTAGCCTGTCGGTCAGTCAAAGACCCTATGTGTTTGATTTTTAGCCCCTGTCTAGTCTACCGGTGGCCAACCATTGTACCGGTTAGCCCGCCAGTCCGCCAATAGGACTAGTGACCCTTTGCATTTGAATTTAAGCCCTCGCCTAGACTGTCGGTGGCCAACTGGTGTTCCAGTTAGCCTGTCGAACAGTCCCTAATTGATTGATTGTTGAGTATTACTTAATTAATTGAACTCCTGATTTATCCTAATTACTTGTATGTTAATTTTGATGGTTTTATGACATGATTGGGTGATTAAATTGATTGTTTGATAACTTTAGATATTTTATCCTAATTGTACATGAT
Source organism: Pachysandra terminalis (assembly GCA_031762675.1). NCBI lineage: Eukaryota > Viridiplantae > Streptophyta > Magnoliopsida > Buxales > Buxaceae > Pachysandra > Pachysandra terminalis. The sequence goes on along the minus strand of JAUPMG010252332.1, from coordinate 1,100 downwards.
TTATCTTGATTTGAATTCCATGATACATATACTACATTTTATACATCCATATTGATTACTTAGATATATAGCACTACTGTACACATGAAGGTATGCTTAGTTAGTGTGCACAATCACCACATGTGCACAGCATAACCTAATTCCATTATTGACCATTGGTTGGTCATATGCTTGACTTTACCTTTAGATCTTCACATCGGTGGATGATTCTGATTTGATTGAGTGTTATCATGATTTGGACATCATGATATGGTGAGGAAGTCCTGGATGAACTGATTTTATAGGTTGAGCGATTTGCTAACCCAATATACCACTTTTATTTCATCTCGTTAGCATATTATTATACGTAATGGATGCCAAGTGAAATTATGTTGGCATTCGGTTAGTGTATGGCTCACTAAGGTTAGTTCATATTTGACGCCTTGGTTATTACCCGTGACCGAAAATAAGTGGGAGAATTGTGCTCTCTTGGTCGAAGACCCCTAAAACTATGATGCGCACATGGAATATCTTACTGAGAGTGGCCATGTATGCGATGGATGGTTCGCTAAGACATTTTGCTCAGTAATTGATTGATCTAGTGTGGGGCGTACATTACTCGAATTCTGAACAACGTGCATGATTGCATAGCATATGTATTTGCGTGAATCACACTTGTTGATTATTTTATCATTGTTGCATGAGCATGCATTGCATTCATTAATAATTTGTACATGCATTCACGTGCACTTACACACTGCATATCTACCAAATTTATTGCTTATTAATTGTTATTTAGTCTATGTTTATCATTATACAGTGGCTTTGACCCTATTCCAATAAAAAAAAAATATAGTTTAATTGTTTTATTTACTGGCTTTGACCCGGTAAAGTTGATTGTAGATGACAAGTGTTGATTATGCTTTCTTGTTGTCTAAAGCAAGAAAGCATACGCAAATTCTCTACTTTTGAACAGATCTTTTCATGAAGCAAAATTGTTTGGTAAACCTTTGATGTACTGTTGAAAGGAAAAAAAAGCATGTTTAGTAACAGTAAGCTAATAAATTGCTTAGTGGTAAGGGGGGGGGGCGGGGGTAGTGATAATGCAGTGGGGGTGGTGG
>JAUPMG010252322.1:0-21777 GCA_031762675.1 Pachysandra terminalis | reverse complement strand
TAGTTACTTATATCTTACTAGAACTGCTCAGGACTTCCGCTTATGATTTAATTTGGGTAGCCACTCCCGTAGAAATACAGGGTGACGGTTACACTTGGACTGGAAAACCTACGTAATCGGGAATTTCCGGTTTGGGTCGTGACAGAATGACACCCGTGCATCCACAATTCAAATCACACACTACTTACACCAATTTAAACCCAACCACAACAATTTCAAAGTAAGAGTACTTATCTCTTGTAGCGTGCTTCAATCGTTCTTTAAAACCAACTTGAGCCACTAGTGCAAAGAAATTAAAAGAGAACATGCAATTAAAAGAAATAAAAATTAAGACAAAATAAAATAAAATAAAATAGCAAATAAATAAAAATAAAATAAAACTAAGCTAGGAACTAACTTGGAAGCCAAAGTTTTTTAATATAAGCAACTGTACAAATAATCCTCGGCAACGGCGCCAAAAACTTGATGATTCAAAATGAGAACACCTCGCAAGTGCACGAGTTCTATCGTAGCTCAGCAAGTACAAACGTATTGTACCCAAATGACTGTGACAATTGACTCAATTAAGCTACTTGATTTCTAGTTAGTTCAAAATAGGATTTGATGGTCCTTTTAAAACTAAGAATTAATTGAATAAAGGGAACAAATGCAATGAATTGAAAGTGGAAAGTTATGACAAGAGAGAATTGGTCTAGGGTTCAAATCCACCACTAACCTCTTAAGTATGGGCAACGAATCTAATCTAGGGCATTTGATTAATCTGTAAACCTAATTGGGTTTTGACTACAAGTTTCACAAATTCCAAGAATGCTAATTGGAAATGAATAATAGGATAACCCATCTTCGATTGACACAAGTTGTATACACTAACTACACTAAATTAGGGTTGTAAGACAACTTGTCTCCTCTAGGCATGGATTATCTAATCCTCAATTTCGCATTCAAATAAAACCATTGCAAAACCATCTCATACATGACTACAAGACTTGAACAAGTTTGAATCTCAACTTCAAGTAAAATATATTCCAATCAATGCAATAGAAATTGCAAGAAATCAATTAGAACTATAAAAGTAATTCTCAAGGTTAAGCAATCTATACAAGACAAATAAGATCAAACCCCAAATTAAATCAATAAAACCATAGTTACTTGGCTAGGGTTTCATTGAAACCCTAGAATGACGTTTAGCGGCTCATGGACGTTGAAGGAGATGAAGTTCCGATGGCGATCCGCATGCTTTTCGAGAATGCTAGGTCCTTCAAAGAAGTTTTTCCTCTTCTCTGCCTTTTTCTCCAAAATCCCCAAAGTGGTTCCCCTCTTCTTGGTTTAGCTGCTCTTTTCTTGATCCTCCCCCCTTTCCTATTAATTCATTTTGCTTCTTAAGGAAAATGCCAAAAATAACATTTTTTAAAACGAAAAAGACCTTTGCAAGTGACGTCATGACGAATTGGGTTAACCGGGCTTGGTAGGCAGGCTTGGTCCGACTACCCAGAATCAGCTACCTTGCGACCCAATTGTGACCATGCAAACGTTCAAATTGCAATATGACTATTAGATAAGAAGCTGTAGAGCTGTGTGTCTTCTATCCAACAAGCCAGTCCGATATCTGAGCGAAGAGATAATGTAAAACCACTAAGGCTGACTCATCTTTCCCAAATTTTGACTTTAGCCCGAATTTTTCAAACAACTTCTGAACCTGCATAACACGAGAAGTGCATTAATTTATCCATTTAAACATAATTTATCCATTTAAACACAACTCTAGGACTAAGAATCATAAGTGATAAGCCTTGTAGTGCAAGTGCTACGAACTTATCATGAACCCCCTGACCAAAGACCCGACCCAAATAAAGTATAGATTAGTCTAATGAGATCCCACCTTGATGGGACCCACTTGAGTTTCCATGGTGCACCCCAGACCTGCTGACCAGAAAGTGAAGTTGGGGTTTTGACCCCATTTGATTGGTAATTGGTATATTAGACCCTTGGTGAAGTTATACCAAGTTTAGAATTGGTTTAGTGTGTTTTGTGCACTAGTTTTACCCACAATAATCAGTAACTTGGATTAGAAAGCTTGTGACTCAGTTTAGGCATGAGTGGTGCATTGGGACATTAGAAGAACCTTGAGTGTGATGACTTAGACTTGTTGGAACCCCACATATAGCTGTAGAATAGGAAGAACTGCTCTCGTTGAGGTCTAATTCACGACTAGTTAGCGAGAATCGAGTTTTGTTTTGGGTAACCGCTTAGTGTGGTTTATACTCATCTTTTGATACTTAGTGAGCAAAAAACCCTTAGAAATTTGGTGGATCAATTGATGGTTTGAACTCTTAAACTGTTACCCACTACTATATTTAAGAACATAATATAGAATTACATTGAAGGCATGACTACAAACATTTTCAAAGCATCTACAATATATAAAGATAAATCCAAATTACCTATCTAAAATGAAAATATTCAAAGAAGCATCTACAATATGTAATGAGAGGCCATGTTCATGAACTGCATAAATTGTAATATTAAATTTACAAACACAAATAATTTAAAGGTTAGACGTACCTCAATGCAACACGTGCATGTTCAAACTAGATATAACCTGCAAGTAAATGATGTATGCTATATAAAGTTTTATGCCCATCCAAGATTACCAACTATTTTACTCCTTAATTTTATGATTGGAATAATTCTGTAAAAATTTTGGCAGCATCACTACATGTTTCTTCAAATACGTTGGCTAAATGACATATTGTACTCTCGATTACCCATACTGGATGGATAAACGAGAAGCACATAGTCAAGTAAACTACGTATCCGAATAACACACAGAAATGGTTGTCAAAATTATAAGAGAATTAATCAAATCATAAAACAACTAGTAAAGTAGTAGTTAATCCCAAATTGGCTATCTGACAATCCAAAATGTTATATGTGTAATAGTGCATCTTCATATTTATATCCTATGGACAATTGCAATTCCCTTAGTGAAGATGTAATGTGTCAATAGCAAGTAAAATGAAGAACAAATCACATATATAACCTTTCAGACGGTAATGAACACTCCATATATACCAAATAATTCCACCAACACCCTCGTATATCCATTTTTCATGGCATACACACTTCTAATAATTGATAATAATATATAACAAATGACACAACTAAACATAAGAGAAACACAAACAACCATAAAGGGCTATCGCAAATATAATATAACCTTATTAGACTAAAAAATGGGTTTTAAAGTTATTTAAGTCTTTTTAGTCTTAACTACAGTACATTCCATAAAGAGATTACAAAAGTTAATTATTCTTTACATTTTAAATTATTAAATTTATGATTTTATAAATAAATAACTTTATTTCTTATGACTTTAATTGTTCGGGTTTTAAATCAGGTTGGGTTGAGTTTGGATCGACCTTTAAGAAGATTGGTTAAAGGTTGGGTTGACCCGACCCAAACCGAACCGAGTTGTACTCCTAATTATGATGATGATGACAGTGTTTAACCTCTGTATCGGATTGGAGATCGTTCCGGTCCAATACGGAGTTGGATCGCAGATCCGACTCGGTGTCAGAAATCTGGAAACCAACTTCTAATGGTTCTTTCACCTCAAAATCAGTTTGGGAAAATTACATGACTCCGACCAATAATTTTACTTGGAGTGATTGGGTATGGTGCAAATATTTACCTACCAAAATCAGTTGTTTTGTTTGGAGAATTTTTCATGGTGGAATCAGGCTTCTAAACGTCAATGCTGCTTTTCTTCTATGGTGGAATCTTTTGATCATCTCTTTTTGACTAGCAACCTTTCTTCGCAACTCTGGCATTCGTTTTCCCAAATATATAATATGACATTTATGCTTGGCCAATCTACTCTGGACAGAATTGGGTACTGGTATGCCTTTAGTAACAGTAAAACTCAAATTGGTCTCTTGTGGGGTATCCTTCCTGCTATTCTGGTTTGGGAAGTCTGGCTGGAAAGGAATTGTAGGCTCCATCAAGGTAATATTCTTACTGTTCAGAACATCTCCTTCAAGATTAAATTTTGGCTTGTTGAACTTTCCAGCCTTCTAAAAGTGAAGTGCGATTCCAATCTTCTTGCAAAACTCTCATTGGATTCTTTGGGGGTTCCTATTATCAATGCCCCTACCCCTATTGCGTTGGTGGTTCGTTGGTCCAAACCCCCAACCGGGAAATTTAAAACTTAACGTTGATGGAGCTTCCAAGAGCTCCATTGGTGTTGCTGGCGGTGGTGGCCTCATTCGAGACTCAAATGGTGATTTTATTGGCGCATTCTCAAACTGCTATGGTAATATCCTTAACATGGTGGTTGAAACAAGAGCTTTACTTGATGGCATTTCTCTCTGTATTAGTATGGGGATTACTAATGTGGTTATCGAATCAGATTCGAAAATTCTTGTTGAGATGTTGGAAGGCAAAATCCAAGTTCCTTGGATGATTGCATGGTGGATTAAGAAGATCAAATAACTAAATTTTGGGTTGGTCACAAATATTTTCCGTGAAGGCAATGCACTAGCGGACTGTTTGGCTTCCCTTGGGTGTTGCTAGAGGTGGCAATTGGGTGGGCTCGGGTCGGGTTGATATAGGGTATTAACGGCTTAGCACTCAACTCAAACCTGGCCGTTTAACCCGTTTGACCCGCCTTGACCCGTTTAAGTTTACTAAATTTGTTATTATTTATTTTTAAATACCTTATCTAATGTGTTATATAATAAACCTGGTTACAAGTTGCAATGATATTATAATTTAATACTCATTTTTTTTTTTTCTATAATCTCATGTAAACAATAAAAATGCACTATAGCGTACAATATTCTACTTTACTTCTTCAATGCTCTAGCCTTTAGTAACCGAGCTCTATCATATAAGAGAGGAAAGGAAAATGAAAAATGGGAAAGAAAATATTGTATCCCTTATATTATTTATATATGTGCGAATATATATAAATATATGTATACATAGTTGGTATATATTTTTTAGGTATACCAAGTAAAATGCAGAGTATAATAACCCGATGGGTCAAAGCGGCTAACCCAAACCTGACCCGTTTATCTATGGGTTGAAAATCCTCAACCCAAACCTGACCCGCGGATTGAAAACTTAAACCCCAACCCGCTAATACCCGAGCGGATTGACAGGTCGAGTTGGAAATTGCCAGCTCTAGCTCTAGGTGTCGCTTAGGTTGCTACTCTCTGTTCTGTCACAGACTGGATTTGCCTAGGGACTGCTTGGTGGCTCTTCAACTAGACAAATCAGGTCTCCTTTGTCTTAGAGCCCGTAGGACCTAAATGCTTGGCATTTATTGTTGGTTTCATTCTAGCTATTGTTCATATCTTGGGGTAAGGTTCATGTATCCGAGAAATTTTTATTACGATTTTAATTTAGAGGTCCCCGTTGGAGTGCTCCTAAGATTTCTACGGGATTTCTTAAAACACATGAATGAAAACGGTTACAGGTCATTTCGGTTTTGGGAGCTCAAGAATAGAAGGAAGATACGTTGTACTCAAATTGTTGATTCCAACTAATTTCATGATTCATAACTTTTACCCATCAAACCATTGAGCAAGTGATCAAGACAGGCATGTTGTTTTAGTGTTTCTTTTTTACTTCTTTTTTGTTCTCTAGTAATTATTGATAATAGTTGTTTTCTATTTTTCTTTTTAGAAATCTGATGGGACCAAAAAGGTCCAAAACTCAATTTATCTGGGTTATTATTATTATTATTATTATTATTATTTTTAAAGAAATTTGATTGAGGCAAGAGTCCCAAAATGTGATCTAGTTTCTAGTATTTTTTTTTTCTTTTAATTTGATGCAACTAAAATGTGCATGATTAGCTAAGGTTTTTTCTATTTTCTCATTAGAAGTTGATTGCATGTGCTATAATATATTTAATCTCTTGAATGTAACTATACTTGTCCAATTTATACTTTTGGATTATAACATAAGCAGCAAATCTCGTCGAATCCATTTTATTTGACCCAATTTTTACCGGATTGGATTTTGCCGGTATCCAGAATTTACTAACAATGCCTTAAAGTATATATATTTGATTTGAAAAGTTCTTGAAAATCAATATGTGATTGTAATCAAAAAAAAAAAAAAAACAGGGACAATTCAACCACTGTTGATCGCAATAACAAAGATGATAGGTAAAAATGAAAAATCAGAGAACTAATAGGGTTGACTTGAGAATAAAACTAAAGAGTAACACTTTATGGAATGCAAATATTCAGAAAACTCTACACAAACGGATATAAGAAGTTCGAAATGTCTGTTCAAAACTTTATGCAATGCATATCTGTAAGAATAAATCATACATTCTACAAGCCCTAGTTATATGAGGAAAAAAAAAATTTAAACCTTAGATTCTAAAATGCAAATCTGCTCAAGCAAATTATCAAAAGATAAATAAGATTAAGCCTTTAAAAAAATTCAGAATTGATGGCAGACCTATGAGATGTGTCGAGTCTTTTGGGCTTGGCTTGAGAAGAAAAGCAGATTCAGTAGTAGATTACGAGATGTGTGGACTCCTTTGGAGCTTGGATTGAGAACGAAAATGAAGAGTAAAAACTAGAGAGGGCTTTAGGGTTTCGACTAGAGAGTAGACAAATTCAATAGAAAATACTGGTTAGAGGTTGAAGGAGAAGTGAGCTTAGAAAGAAAGATACGAAAATAGGGAGAGCAAATCGGTTCGAACGGTGTTACAACACCCAAGCCCTATAAGAATGCGTCTGTGTAAACCTCCATCTTCTGTCCAGCGACAGGTACAACTAAAATTAGTGTTGAAGTCAATCTCTTTTTGAGCTCCTCAAACGAACTTCACCTCTTTCCTTGTCAAGCGGGTCAATGGTGCTACAATGGTGGAGAATCCCTCAAGGAACCTCCTGTAATAGCCCGCAAGACCAAGGAAACTCAGAATATCTGATGCATTCTTTGGTTGCTCCCAATCGAGAACTGCCTCAATCTTAGCCGAATCCAGGGAGATACCACTCCTAGATACTACGTGACCAAGGAATCTAACCTAATCTCTCCAAAAATCGCATTTCTCCAATTTGGCATATAACTGGTGATCATACAACGTCTATAACACGATCCGTAGGTGCTCCTCACGCTCATCCTCAGACCTCGAGTAAATCAAGATGTCATCCACGAAGATGACAACAAACTGATCTAGAAAAGGACTGAAAACTTTGTGTATCAAGTCCATGAAAGCTGCCGGCTCGTTCGTCAACCCGAATGGTATAGCCACGAATTCATAATGCCCGTATCAAGTATGAAAGGCAGTCTTCTAAATATCCTCATCTCGAATCCGCAGCTGGTGGTATCTTGATCTCAAGTCAATCTTCGATCCATGGCAATGGGTACTTGTTCCTCACAATCACCCAGTTCAGTTGTCTGTAGTCGATACAAAGTCGAAGTGATCCATCTTTCTTTTTCACGAATATAACTGGCGCACCCTAAGGAGAAGTACTCGGTCTGATGAACCCTAGTGCACTCAGCCCATTTAACTGTTCTTTCAACTCGCATAACTCAGTCGGAGCCATCTGATAAGTCGCAAGTGAAATTGAAGTAGTGCCAGGTACAAGCTCAAAGCAAAAGTCTACCTCTCTTTTAGGTGGTAACCTTGGAATATCCAGAAATACAGTGCCAAAATGTCGAACAATGGGGATGTCCCCCAAGGACAGTTTTTGATTCCAATCCGCCACAAAAAGAAATTCAGACTGGTAGGCATCCTTCTCATTCCTAAGGAATGTCATACGATGCCCTCTAGGAAGATCGAATGCAACTAACTTCTCGAAGCAATTTACCGGGGCATGATAAGTAGAGAACCAAGCCATGCTGAGAATCATCTCGAAGTCAACCATGTCAAGCACTACCAGGTCCGCCTCCAGGTTGAGGTCACCGATTCTCATCACACAAGCACGACAAACTCGGTGTAAAGTAACAGTTCCTCCCACTGAGTTAACAATACACAAAGGATTCCCTACACTACTGGGTTGTAACCCCAAGAATAACATGCAACTACTAGATATAAATGAATGTGATGCACTCGAATCAAACAATACACGTGCTGGAGTATGAAATAAATGGATGGTACCTTCTACCACGACGTTGGTAGCTTGGTCGTCTCGAGGAATATCTGCATCTATTATGGCATTAGCCCTGCCCTTCTGTGCTGGCCTAGGTGAGGCTAGTTTACCATCTCTCCTCGGAATTCTGCAGTCGTACTGAAGATGTCATTCCTTGCCACAGTTGAAACATACTTTGCGTGGGAACTGCTGGTCCTGAGCTAACTATGGCTGCTTTTGAGCAATTCGTGCCACGGGAACTGTTGCGTCAACCGGTGGTGTCCTAGCTAGCCTATCATCACATCACTGACATCAGTCATTGTCTGTGTGCCCTGCTCCAGCCCCATGAACTCTGACACCATCTGCCTCAGATAACTGCTCGGTAGGTAGGTACTCAAGAACTGAGTCTTGAACTGCTCCCATGTCAAGACTACAGTCAAATTTTGCTCCACCATGTCCCACCAGCAGAGTGCCTCACCCTTGAGCTTGAAGGTGGCCAAGGACACTCGTTGGTCGTCTGGACAACCTATGGTTCAGAAGACTCTCTCCACGTCTAACAACCAATCTTAAGCAAGATGTGGCTCTCCCAACCCTTCGAACGTAGGTGGAGTAAGCTTTTTAAACTTTTCCAATCATGCGATTTAACTTCCTGAAACTCTCTTCTGATAAGCTACGGCTTGATGGTCCAACTAGTCCCGTTGCATAGCTGCCATGTCTCCTAGTATATGGTAGACAACCGCTAGCTGAGGTTCTGCATCAGCCCTAGCTCTCAAGGAAGATCCCTCTCTAGTAGTAGTAGTTGGTCTTCTGCTTCCAGCCATCTACACCCAGGTAAACAATAAATCTACAATCCACTACTTAGTGTCCGAGTAATCAAGTAGGCTAACACATCAATACAATCAGCACACAAGTTGGCAAACAACACACAATTCCTAATTGGATTTCTAAGTTCCTCCATCCTAACTTCATATTTCTATGTGATTCCTAGGTTCTCTAGTCTTCTAACATCCTTATTTTGAGCAAACCTTATGCTCTGATACCAATTTGTCACACCCCCAAACCCGTAGCACAATTCCCTATGCGGGACTTCACGGATCTCGAATTGCAAACTTTAGGTTCCATTGCTGGAACGCGGATTGCCATATCAAACCATAAGTAATAAAAGTAAATCAATACCTTTATTGATTAGAATGCGAAAGCTAAAATAAAGCAAATAATTCAAAGGAACAGTCTATGACTTCAGCTGAGTCAGGACCCCCAAAAGAGTTTTAAATGAAAGTAAATGTTAACTATAGTTATTACATCCAAAAGTTCTCACAAAATCACTAATCTAAATCATCAAATAAGCAAATAAAGTATGCAGTAGCAAAGCAAAGAAAATCCAAGTTCAATATCATCAGCTTTCTAATCCTGCAACATGAGAAGTTGTGTGAGATTAGAATGCCCAATAAGTAAATCAAACAATCATCCATCCACTTATGATATCAATAGAGTCAAGTCAAGTCAACAATACAAGCATGCAATACAACAGATAAACATGATTAAATTAATAATGATATGAGATGAATGAATGAATCAGACAAATGCTCTAAATGTATGCTCAAACAAAGAATGCAATGATCATGATATGCAAATGAATGTGCTAGAAAAATATAGCCTGTTAAGTGCCCTCATAATTTCCAATCCAATACAAAACAAATTTTGGGCATAGGCCACTAGGAACAGCCAGATGTCCCATCTTCGTTCCGGGTGCTAACCAATGGTACAAAGGCCACCATTGTGCTAATTAACTTATGAGTGTAGGCTACTCATGGAAGTCCAACCACAATGCTAATTTAAGAGTGCACAATTACTCAAGGTGTTCCAACCTGTATAGGAGCTCGCAAGCATCCTACCGTAGTTTAAGTGGGGATTTCAACCCACAAGTGTATAGTCAACCCTTAGGGAATCTCGTAAGGAAACTCTTTATTTTCCACCTCCCGGGCTTACTTAACATTCTACATAAGCCTAACATGAATGCAACATATTTTTAACAGTTTTAAATCCAAGTTTCAATTATAGTCAAGTCCAAGGGTGAATGATGTGTACGAAACAATCATGGAACTCCAAGATGATGCCTATGATCTACCTTGAGTCCAAAAAACCAATTATTAAGTCAATGATATGAATCCACATCATTTCCAAACCAAAGTCCAAACCTGTGTCTGTGTGACAGTCTCATCGGTAGGTCCACTAGTGTACCGGTGCCTGTCGATGGGCTATTTATAACTAAAAACATGTGCATGTCGGTAGGCTCACCAGTGTACTAGTGGCTATCGACGGGTACAAGACTGTACAACATAGACCTCATCGGTACGTCCACCGGTGTACCGGTGTCTACCGATGAGCTTATTATAACTAAAAACCATCCCCTGTCGGCAGGCTCACCGGTTTACTGGTGCTTGCTGATGGGATGCGATCTGGGTGATTTCCAAATCTCGGAAATTTCTTCCTATTGATCCCCAAATCCAATTTTATCAATTCTAAAGGCCACAAATCGTTAGGTTTTCATTGTAGAACATGTTAGATCATTCCAAACACAATTTTTCATGCATCAAACAAGATCTCATGCAAGCAATCATCAAAAATTCATATGAACCATCAAGAACAAGAACATGAACACATTGAACACATAAAAGGATTATACATTAAGGTTTAACTTACCTGGTCAGATTCTTCTTGATTCCGCAATCACCAATGTCTTGTACTCTTCTTCTCTTCCTTCTTCTTCGTCTTCCTTTCTTCTCTTCTCTTGGCACTGCAATGTGGATGGCTAGGGTTTAGTATTCCAGATCTGAACCCTCTCTATTCTCTTCTCTCAAACTCTCTCTCTCTCTCTCTCTCTCTCTCTCTCTCTCTCTCTCTCCCAGGTTCAATGTGACGTCCAAGAGATGTAAGGGAAAGAAGATATACTACTTTCCTTCTTCCTCTCTACAAAAAAATCCTCCAAATCTCCCACGTAGCCTTATGCGTGTGGAATTATAATAAAAATTTTAAAATTATTGATATTACCCCTAATACATCCTAATTACACTAAGGACCCCAAAATAATAAGTTTATATATCAAAAACACACTTATACTAATGTAACCTTGGAGTTCATATGGTTAGATGCAAAAAATACTCTATAACTATTATAAATTATTATCAATTAAGGAACCCTTCAATTAGATGATTTAGGTCATTACAACCTACCTCCCTTAAAAGAATTCCGTCCCCAAAATTACGTACCTCAATCCGTGAATAGTTTCGGATTAGGCTCCCGAATTTTCGATTCCAACTCCCACGAAGCTTTAGATTCGTTGTGATGTCCCCACTGAACCTTCACTAGGTGTATGGTATTGGTTCTCAAAACTTGCTCCTTTCGATCCAATATCTTCATCAGTTACTCTACATAGGATATATCTTCTCTAAGCTGCAACTCGCTCCAATCTAGTACATGTGACGGGTCTGGCTCGTACTTTCGTAGTAGTGATACATGGAATACGCCATGAACTGTTGAAAGTTGTGGTGGCAATGCAACTCTGTATGCCATGTGTACGATGCGCTCTAGTACTTCAAAGGGTCCGACGAAACATGGTGCTAATTTTCTTCTCTTACCGAATCTTATCACTCCCTTCATAGAAGAAACCTTCAAGAATACATGGCCACCAGTTGCAAACTCTAGATCTCTCCTCCTACAGTCCGCGTAGCTCTTCTGTTTACTTTGCGCTAATTTCAATCTCTCGCGAATGAGTGTCACCTTGGTTGTCGTCTCTTGAATAAGATCCGGTCCAGGAACACTGCACTCCCCGACTTCTGCCTAACAAACAGGTGAACGCACGGTCTGCCGTATAACGCCTCGAATGGAAACTGTTGTTGTAAGAAAACTCTACCAGAGATAGATGTTCTCCCCAACTACCGCCAAAGTCCATCACGCAAGCTCGAAGCATGTCCTCCAATACTTGGTTCACTCTCTCTGTCTAGCATCAGTCTGTGGGTGATATGTTGTACTAAAGTCTAACTGTGTGCCCATATCCTTTTGCAATCCTTCCCAAAACCTCGATGTCAAAAAGAACCACGATCCGACACAATACTCACAGGAATGCCATGAAGTCGCACGATCTCTCAAACATACAGTCTCGCGGTCTCCTCGGCTGAAGCTGAAATCTTCACTGGTAGGAAGTGGACTGATTTGGTTAATCGATCCACGATCACCTAAATCAAGTCCATGCTACCTCGTGCTTCGATAAACCAACTACGAAGTCCATGGTAATGTGCTCCCACTTCCACTCCGCTATAGGCAAAGGTTGTAGTAATCCCACTGATCTCATGTGCTCGGCTTCGACCTGCTGGCAAGTGAGATACCGCACCACGAAATGTGCAATCTCTCTCTTCATACCCGGCCACCAATAATTCATGCGCAAGTCTCGGTACATCTTGTTACTTCCCAGATGAATGGAATACCAAGACTTGTGTGATTCCTTCAATATCTCTCTTCTAATGTCCTGATCCTCTGGAACACAAAGGCGACCCTAATATCTAATCATTTCATCTGAGTGTACCATCCACTATGGTTTACATTCATCGGCTGCGAACAACAATAGGTCCTGGTCATCCTTTTGGAAAGCTACTATACGATGCTCCAATGAAGGTCTGGCTACCAAGATAAAAAGGTAATCATTGCTCTATTGGTTCACTGGCTGAACTCCCAAGTCTGCTATTGTTTCCTGAAGTCTCCATTCTTGCCGCATCAACTGAGCTAGAACCCCTTGCGGTCTACGGCTCAAAGTGTCAGCTACAACATTCGCCTTCCCAGGATGATAGCTGAGAGTCAAGATGTAGTCATTAACCAACGCCAACCATCTCCTCGGGCGCATGTTGAGATCCTTCTGAGTGAAAATGTACTTCAGACTGCTGTGGTCTGAAAAAAGTTCAAACTCCTCTTCATAAAAGTAGTGCCGCCACAACTTCAAGGCGAAGACAACAATGCCCAACTCAGGATCATGTGTAGGATAGTTGCGTTCATGAACCTTAGGTTGTGGCAAAGCGTAAGCCACTACACGACCATCTTGCATAAGCACAACACCCAAGCCCTGCAAGAATGCGTCTGTGTAAACCTCCATCTTCTGTCCAGCGACAGGTACAACTAAAACTGGTGTTGAAGTCAATCCCTTTTTGAGCTCCTCAAACACCGACTCACATTTCTCATCCCAAACGAACTTCACTTCTTTCCTTGTCAAGCAGGTCAATGGTGCTGCAATGGTGGAGAATCCCTCGAGGAACCTCCTGTAATATCCCGCACGACCAAGGAAACTCAGAATATCTGATGCATTCTTTGGTTGCTCCCAACCGAGAACTGCCTCAATCTTAGTCGGATCCACGGAGATACCACTCCTGGATACTATGTGACCAAAGAATCTAACCTAATCTCTCCAAAAATCGCATTTCTCCAATTTGGCATACAACTGGTGATCATACAACGTCTGTAACACGATCCGTAGGTGCTCCTCATGCTCCTCAGACCTCGAGTAAATCAGGATGTCATCCACGAAGATGACAACAAACTGATCTAGAAAAGGGCTGAAAACTCTGTGCATCAAGTCCATGAAAGCTGTCGGCGTGTTCGTTAACCCGAATGGCATAACCACGAATTCATATTGCCCTTTGTTGAGTACGAAAGACCGTCTCTTCTGAATATCCTCCTCTCGAATCCGCAACTGGTGGTATCTTGATCTCAAGTTAATCCTCGAGAAGAATTGGGTTCCCCGTAACTGGTTAAATAGGTCGACGATCCTTGGCAATGGGTACTTGTTCTTCATAGTCACCTGTTCAGCTGTCTGTAGTCGATACAAAGTCGAATTGATCCATCTTTCTTTTTTATGAATATAACTGGCACACCCCAAGGAGAAGTACTCGGTCTGATGTTCCCTAGTGCATTCAGCCCATCTAACTGCTCTTTCAACTCGCATAACTCAATCGGAGCCATCTGATATGTCGCTAGTGAAATTGGAGTAGTGCCAGGCACAAGCTCAAAGCAAAAGTCTACCTCTCTTTTAGGTGGTAACCCTGAAATATTCGGAAATACCGCATCGAAATCTCGAACAATGAGGAGGTCCTGTAAGGACAGTTTTTGATCCCCACCTGCCGTAAAAAGAAATTTAGAGTGGTAGGCATCCTTCTCATTCCCAAGGAATGCCATATGACGTCCTCTAGGAAGATCGAATACAATTGACTTGTCGAAGCAATTCACCTTGGCATGATAAGCAGAAAGCCAAGCCATGCCGAGAATCACCTCGAAGTCAACCATGTCAAGCACTACTAGGTCCGCCTCCAGGTTGAGGTCGCCGACTCTTATCACACAAGCGCAACGTACTCGGTGTAGAGTAATAGTTCCTCCCACTGGGTTAACAATACGCAAAGGATTCTTTAGACTACTGGGTTGTAAGCCCAAGAATAACATGCAACTACTAGAGATAAACGAATGTGACACGTGTTGGAGTATGAAATAAATGGATGGTACCTTCTACCATGGCGTTGGTAGCTTGGTCATCTTGAGGAATATCTGCATCTCTCTTGGCATTAGCCCTGCCCTTATGCGCTAGCCTAGGTGGAGTTAGTTTACCATCTCTCCTCAAAATTCTGCAATCGTACTGAAGATGTCCTTCCTTGCCATAGTTGAAACATACTTTGCGTTGGAACTGCTAGTCCTGAGGTCGTTGTAGCTGCTTCTGATCATCTCGTGCCACGGGAACTGTTGCGCCAACTGGTGGTGTCCTAGTTGGCCTATCATCACGTCGCTGATGTCGGTCATTGTTCTGCTTCTGCTGGTATGGCTGGTAAAGTCCCTTGTTTTGCTTGGGCTGATCCCTATGTACAAAAGCTTTGTCCATGTCTCGCTCCACGTGTTTGGTGCACTCAAGAACCTCAGGATAAATTCTGAGTCATTGCGGCATGACCTTGGACCGTATGGTTGATCGCTCGCTCTCTTTGATCTTTGCAGCCTTGTTTGTCTCCCTCGCTATCATGTGAGGTGCACAACTCAACATTATAGTGAACCTCGCCTCTTACTGGCCCAGAGAGTGTGTGCCATTCTCCAGTCGCATGAACTCTAATGCCATCTGCCTCAGATAACTGCTCAGTAGTTAGGTACCCAAGAACTTGGTCCTGAACTGCTCCCATGTCAAGACTGTAGTCAGATTCTGCTCCACCATGTCCCACCAGTGGAGTGCCTCACCCTTAAGCATGAAGGTGACCAAGGATGCTCGCTAGTCATCTGGACAACCCATGGTCCGGAAGACTCTTTCCACATCAAACAACCATTCTTGAGCAAGATGTGGCTCTCCTAACCCTTCGAACATAGGTGGAGTAAGCTTTTTAAACTTCTTCAACCATGCGATCGAAGTTCCTGCAACTCTCCTCTGATCAGCTATGAATTGATGCTCCAACTGGGCCCGTTGCATAGCTGACATGTCTCCCAGTTTCTGGTAGACACCCACTAGCTGAGGTTCCGCATCAGCCCTAGCACCCGAGGAAGATCCCTCTCCAATAGTAGTAGTAGCACATCAATACAATCAGCACACAAGATATCAAACAACACACAATTCTTAATTGGATTTCTAAGTTTCTCCATCCTAACTTCAGATTTCAATGTGATACCTAGGTTCTCTGGTCTTCTAATAGCCTTATTCTGAGAAAACCTTATGCTTTGATACCAATCTATTACACCCCCAAACCTGCAGCACAATTTTCTATGCAAGACTTCACAGATCTCGAAGTGCATCCTTCGGGTTCCATTACCGGAACGCGGATTGCCATATCAAACCATAAGTAATAAAAGTAAAACAATACCTTTATTGATCAGAATGCGGAAGCTAAAATAAAACAAATAATTCAAACCAACAGTCTATGACTTAAGCTGAGTCATGACCCCCAAAAGAGTTTTAAATGAAAGTAAATAGCCAACTATAGTTATTACATCCCAAAGTTCTCACAAAAGCACTAATCTAAATCATCAAATAAGCAAATAAAGTATTCAGCAGCAAAGCAAAGCAAATTGAAGTCCATCATCAACCAGTTTTCTCATCCTGCAACATTAGAAGTTGCGTGAGTGTCAAACAGTCATCCATCCACTTATGATATAAATAGAGTGAAGTCAAGTCAGTAATACAAGCAGCAATACATGTCACGAACCAAACCTGAAAACCTCAATTCTGAAATTTTCAAGTTTTATTCATGATTCTTACCCCATATTGCTACGGGGGTGGAAAAAATAATCAAAACATAAGCAGAAAAAAATTATAGTTCTAGTAAGATATAAGTAACTAAAATTACAAAATCTAAAACTGATAAATTCTAAAAGAGAAAAATGTCTAAATCTAGACTAACACTAAAGTTCTATCAGAGTGTAGTACCCAAACCAGGTTCTCACTCATCGCGACTAAGCTCATCAAACCGAAAGATCCTCCATGACTTCAATCTCCTCAGCTGCCATCTTGACTAAAGATCCTGAAAGTTGTTTGCTAAAAATCATGAGCTACACTAGCCAGTAAGTAATTGAAGCCCAATATAATCTATGATCGAAGTAGCGCCAAAGCCACTCTTCAATGATATTCTATAATGGTAAACATATGAATGAAATAATAATGAATTTTGGATGTTATACAATGACAGTAAATAAGTGAATGAAATGACATAATCAAGGATGCATGAGGTCAAATCGTAATTAATGCATGTGTGCTCCAGTTATAATTTGTGTACAACAAGGTGATCTAATCATTTAGTCTAAGATGATGTGCACTCTGTTATACTTATCAATATGACAAGTTCACACATGATCGATTTGTCCTCTGAGCAAGATGTCTTATTGAACCATCCCCCCAATACAGGGCCTTCTCAAGGATAGGATATTCTATTAGCGCAGACATAGTTTTAAGGGTTTTAAACCTAGAAGGCTCAATCCCCCCACTTGATTTTTGATCATGGGTAATACTCCAAGGTTCTACACATAGATTGCCTCTGGAAATCATGTACATTGATAGTTAACAAAGAACTCTCTCTCTGAATATACAACCGAGCTTCCAAATCATAAAATGCCTTGGGAAAAGAATCACAAACATGTATAAGGATATTGGGATAGCTACTCCCTCAACTCCGCCAGTTAAAAGCCTCACTCAATACAAAATGTATTATAACACTCTTTCACTCATGAGTCCAACACAGGAACTCTGGGGTAGAAGAGATTACTTATAGACCATATCGAGGTCGAGAGTCAATGCAGTGCAAGTGATGAGGTGCACATTAACTATGCAATTATCATTATTGTGTACATGGTGTAATATCAGACCAATCATAACTCATTTCCCATTCATCAAGTAATACCATTCGTAGTTTTGAGCAACAAGAAATGGGTCCATAGACAAGCATTCATATAAAATTAACTAAGAAATCACTTTTAATGCATCGGATATATTATCAACTATAAGTATATTAATCATCCAAAATCTAACATTCAGATTTCATAAACACATGGAAATGGGATCATGAAGAAGCAAGTGTCTGACCAATCACAATTGAACTCAAATAACACCATATTGATATAATTGATCGATCCTAGGTTATGTACAAAGTTTTAGGCCAATAGGACATGTTTGAGGAAAAGGATTTCTTCTAAGACAACCTTTACTCATACTCGGGTCCAAAATGAAGTAGCTACCATAAGCAATGATAATTCAGCAAAACTTTCATTGAAATCAATCTAATTAGGTCAAGATATACTTGTATGTGAAGTTTCAGTCAAAAAGGACAATTCTGGGTGGCTCGGCGCACCTAAGTCAGCCTTGGCGCACCCCTCGGTGCACCGAAAAGGTCTCGGCAGACTTTCTAGGGACCATGAAATCCCCAGAATCCTCGGCGCACAGCTCGGCATACTCCTCGGCGCGTCGAGCATAATTTCTAGGTTGACACTCTAACACTAAAAAGGTCACAACTCGGTGTGTATATATCGGATTTGCTTCAAATATATCTTCTTGGATTCCTAACGAACAGGGGAATCCATCAATACCAAATGCGAAACATTTTGAATTAGGTGGAATTCTCAGGAATCCGAGAAAGCCACAAGAAGCTTCTGGGTCAATCTGTGAATAGTTCGACGCACCGAGAAGGTCGCCGAACCTAGGGTTTTGTCAATTTTGGTGGTTTTCAGTCTCATACAACCTCATAAACTAAAAATACAGTAAATCAACATGCTTAATACATAATTTCTCATAAGGATCAATCATTTCATACCACAATCATCATTAAAACAAACTTAACAACATCAAGTTCTAAAATCAAGGATGACCAACTTTCAATCACTTTGATCAAAGAAGGTGTCCTTGTGCAACGTATTCTTTCTAAGAGCATATTAAACTTGATTACTTACCATGAGAAGATGGAAGATGATGCAAATCAAAATAAATCCAAGCTTCAAGTTCACCTTCTTCTCCAAGCTCCAAGATCTCTCATTCTTCAAGCTCTCTCTCAAACATGGAAGACAACCAAAGAGAAACCTTTACTTCTTGTGTTTGGGTCCAATGAGGTGTCTCAGGGAGAGCCCTTGATCCCAACCAAAACAAATCTAACCGATGGATGAGAGACATGTGTAGGAGTTGCTAGAACCCTCTACACACTATTTGTTGATTCAAGACACGTGGAAATTTCTAGAACCCTCCACACACCATATCTCTCAGACAAATCTAAACCCTTGAATCAAAAGTAAAGCATCTAAACCACACACATCACAAAAAGAAAAGAAAAAAGCATTCAACCCACTTATCAAAAAGTAAAATGGGTCCTGTTATGGAGTGTAACGCCCCATAATTATGGCGATCCATAACCAATGGCACGGCACAATTAACCCTGTGGTTAATCCAAGTAAAGGCAAACAAGCATCATGATGATTAACTAATTCAAGAATACATAATTAAAAAGTTCAGGCCGTTACAATACAACAGATAAGCATTATTAAATTAATGATGATATAAGATGAATGAATGAATCCAACAGATGCTCTAAATGTAAGTTCAAACAAAGAATGCAATGATCATGATATGCAAATGGATGTGCTAGACAAATATAGCCTGTTAAGTGCCCTCATTACTTCCAATCTAATACAAAACAAATTTCGGGCATAGGCCACTAGGAACAGCCGGATGTCCCCTCTTCGTTCCGGGCGCTAACCCAAGGTATGAAGGCCACAATTGTGCTAATTATTTTATGAGTATAAGATACTCACAGAAGTCCAATCACAATGCTAATATAAGAGTGCACAATTACTTAAGGTGTTCCAACCTGTATATGAGCTCGCAAGCATCCTAACCTAGTTTAAGTGGGGCTTTCAATCCACAGGTGTATAATCAACCCTTACAGAACCTCATACGGAAACCCTTTATTTTCCACCTCCCAGGCTTACTTAACATTCTACATAAGCCTATAATGAATGCAACCTATTTCTAACAGTTACAAATCCAATTTCCAATTATAGTCAAGTACAAGGGTGAATGATGGGTACCAAACAATCATGGAACTCCAAGATGATGCCTATGATCTACCTTGAGTCCAAAAAACCAATTACTAAGTCAATGATATGAGTCCACATCATTTTCAAACTAAAGTCCAAACCTGTGTCTGTGTAACAGTCTCATCGGTGTACCGATGCCTACCAATGGGCAAGTTATAACTAAAAACATGTCCCTATCGGTAGGCTCACGGGTGTGCCGGTGGCTACAGACCGGTACAAGCCTTCACAGCACAGACCTCATCGGTAGGTCCACCGGTGTACCGATGCCTACTGATGGGCTTATTATAACTAAAAACCATCCCCTGTTGGCAGGCTCACCAGTGTACAGGTGCCTGCCGATGGGGTGCGATCTAGGTGATTTCCAGATCTTGGAAATTTCTTCCCATTGATCCCCAAATGCAATTTTATCAATTCTAAAGGCCTCAAATCATTAGGTTTTTTGTAGAACATGTTAGATCATTACAAACACTATTTTTCATGCATCAAACAAGATCTCATGCAAGCAATCATCAAAAATTCATATGAACCATCAAGAACATGAACATGAACACATTGAGTACATAAAAGGATTATATAGTAAGATTTTACTTACCTGATCAGATTCTTCTTGATTCAGCAATCACCTATGTCTTCTACTCTTCTTCTTTTCCATCTTCTTCTTCCTTTCTTCTCATCTCTTCGCAATGCAATGAGGATGGCTAGGGTTTAGTACTCCATATCTGAACTCTCTCTATTCTCTTCACTCAAACTCTCTCTCTCTCTCTCTCTCTCTCTCTCTCTCTCTCTCTCTGTATCTCCCAGATTCAACGTGACATCAAAGGGATGGAAGGGAAAGAAGATATACTACTTTCCTTCTTCCTCTATACAAACAAATCCTCCAAATCTCCCACGTAGCCTTGTGCGTATGAAATTAGAATACAAATTTTAAAATTATTGATATTACCCATAATACATCCTAATTACACTAAGGACCCCAAACTAATAAGTTTATATATCAAAATCACCCTTATACTAATGTAACCCTGCAATTCATATGGTTAGATGCAAAATAAAATACCCTATACTTCTTATAAATTATTATCAATTAAGGAACCCTTCCATTAGAGGATTTAGGTCATTACAGACGGCGACCGAGAGGTCATGACGACCAAGAAGTGGCAACGACAGAGAGGTGACGAAGACTGGGAGGTGACGACGACGGAGAGTTGACGATGAAAGGAGAGTTTTTCGCCCAAGAGAGAAAGGAGAGGGGGAGCTTTGAGGGTGGGAAAGAAAACCAGAAGTTGAGTGGGAGAGAAAGGCGTGGGGTCTCGTAGGTATGAAAAGGAATATTCTCGGTAGTCTTTGTTAGACCGCCGAGAATACTTAATTCATTGATCGGCGGTCTAAGATGGACTGTCGTCCATATGTAAAGTTTCTCGACGGTGTATCTTAGGCCGTCGTCCCTAATTTCCCTTTCTCGGTGGGTTTTGTTAAGCCCGTCGTTAATAATAACTAATTCTCAGCGGTCGTATGTGCCTGCCGAGAAAACTACATCGGACGATTGTGTTGTCGTGAACGTGGTTAAATACCATCGTTAAAGAACCCTTTTTGTAGTGTATTTTATGTTACGTATATTATGCGTGTGAAACCTACAATTTTCAATCTTGGTTCTTCTTGTTCATAATTACTAAATAAACGACTCCAACACCTATCTACGGGAAGAAAAGAAAAATTGTTGTTGAAAATAGTGGATTTGAACTCAATTTTAGTAGAAGGGTTTAAATACAGGTCAAATTATTTTGCTCTATCATTTTAATTGACTATTGTGATATGGCAGGGTCATTTCGTCGGCTCCGCATCCACTATAGCTTAAGACGTGCAACAATCCGTACAGCATCGTTGGATTGCTGCCACGTGGATACCTAAGTGGTACCAAAGGCAAAAGAGAATGGGTACCCAGTTGTTAGGGTACCCATGTGTTATTCAAAAATAAAACTAACGCCGTTAACGGCGTTTTCATTTCTTGTTTTGCCGCGTCATTTTGCTTGCTCCCGTTTTCCCGCCAATTTCCAAACTCATTCTGAGCTCCACATTCTCAGCTTCAACAACATCAATACTCTAG
>JAUPMG010252316.1:0-21778 GCA_031762675.1 Pachysandra terminalis | reverse complement strand
TTTGGTCTATTTTGAATTAATTGATAAAACCCGGGTGACCATTCACACCCAAACTCAATGGATGGTGGCGACTCCATTTTAACCCGATCAACCTAGGGTCCACCCGACCCGGGAGTGATCACAATGACCTTACTTGAAAACATGGCAGTCATGCATCAGCAGTTGATGACTTTGTTAGCCCAGCAAGCTGCAGCTTCTGCTCAAGCAGCTTCCCAAACAGGCTTCATGCCTCCACCTCCACCACCAATTACTATTGTCACTACCCTGAGGGAGGAGACAATAAGGCCCACTTTTGTGCCTATTGTTGCTGTGTTAAGGAGGATAAGGCTACGAAGTTTGATATTAAAGAAAGGAAAAATGATGCATCCTTGTTTCAGTTTGCATCCCATGCCATAGCAAATGAGGAGGATAAGGCTACGGATTTTGAAGAGGGGTTGCGGGCTACCATTAGATCTAAGGTGGTACTCCAAGGGTTTAGGACCTATGCTCAGGTTCAAGCGTGTGCTCGTAGGATAAAGAAGGATAGTGATAGATACTTCCAGAAGAGAGAACGAGAGAATAAGAGAAATAGATCTAGTAGGCAATAGGATAGGGAATCTGACCCTAGTAAGAAGTAGAAGATCCAAGATGCTCTAGTTGTAGCAACAGTACCCCATGTGCAAGAGGAATGGGTCAAACATTGTTTTAATTATGGAGTGGAGAGGCATTTGAAGAAGGATTGTCCTCGTCCTAAGAAAGCACAAGAGAAGCCAACAGATCAGCCAATACTCACATTTGACATTGTATACCCTTCCTTCTAAGGATGCAGGTACATCTGGTACTACATCAGGTATGTTCTTATGGCCTTTGTGTATTGAATGATATGAATGTGAATATGTGTTATTTTCTTGTGATAATGCTGATATTTGTAGAAAACATGTTGTATTAATTCCATAATTTATTGAAACTTAGAATAAAATTAACCGAATTTTGAGGGCAAAATTCCTTTTAAGAGGGGAAGATTGTAATACCCCCAAACAAAAATGTAGAGGATAATTAAAATTTTATTGGTTAATTCACTTGGGAAGACTACCTAGGCATCTCACAGGATCGTTAAGGCTTAATGGATTAGGAGGGCTTAAGTAGGCTAAAAGTGTAATTAGGTTGTTATTTAAGTGTGGTATCTTAAGGCCCAACGCATTAATAAATAACTTTATAGAACATAATAGATTTAATGCTTAATAAATAGACCTCTAAATTAAGTGAAATTTGTAGGAATAATAGGACTAAAATTACAACTATGTCCTGCTCAACTAAGAAACCCTAATAAGACCAAGCTTAGAAAACTAATATATAAAGGAAAGTAGGGTTTTTAAACATCATAAACCACTAAAATTCGTGAACATCATAGGTGGATCAGCTGTGGTACTCTAGAAACCCTAGAAAGAAGAAGAAGAGAAAAAGCTAGGATCAAGTGCTAGAAACCAAGAAAACACAGAAATCTAAGAGGTAAGTACATTTTCCTTGTTTATAATCCATACAAAATCTATCTCAATCATCCTTGGTGTTGTTTGATCTATGTATGATGATGAGAACATGCTTCTATAATGATTTGAATGCATATATGTGATGTTTTATGGTATTAATTATGCTAGAACATGTGTTTGTATGCTTATATGTGTTTATGTGCAAGTTTCATGAAGTGGATGTGATCTAGGGTTTAGATCATGCTTTATGAATATTTTATTCATGGATTTTAAGTATTTATACACTATCATGCATGGTCTTTAGGCTGAAGTTTTGAAAGAATGAATGTGTATTGGGAAAAGCAATGTGATATGGGCTTCTATTTGTATTGACGATAGCCTGGTCGTGGTGGACCGACTTGTGCCTGCTGAAGAGCTTCGGTGGATCAACCCATCCACCGAAGGACCCGCCGAGAATTGTCTATTCTAGGGTTTGGTTGTCAAAGATGAGTCAGTGGACTGACTGATCCACCGAAGGCATAAGACCTGTGTTTTTAAGAAGTTTCTGGTTTACGTCTGACTTGTGTGAGAGTCTGGGAGTGGAATTCCCTTATTCGTCCCACTTTTGCTTTTTTTGGTGGACCGACTAGTCCACCGAGGATCTATTGACAACTGTTTGAATTTAGGTAATTTATTTAATTTTCTTGAGGGCATGGATTGGTTGTTGCATGGCCTGGATTGGTTATGTGGACCTATTTGATTCTTGTTGGTAATTAGCAAGGAGGGTTATGCATTAGTATAAATTGGGATTAATTTATATTGGGAGATGTGTGATTTATCCTTGTTTTTGGGACAATGGTGTGTGATCGTCATTGGTGACAATGGTGTGTGATTATTATTGGATTTTTAAGGTATGCACACTATAGTGGTATAGCCTATTGGTGGCCTTAGCTATATGGGAGATATCCTTCGGTTAATAATAAGTGGTGCAAGACATGCACACTATAGTGGTATAGCCTATTTGTGGCCTCAGCCATAGGGTTGGTGTTTTTGGGCTAATAATATTGGACAATGATGTGTGATCATTATTGGGTTTTTAAGGTATGCACATTATAGTGTATAGCTTAATGGTGGCCTCAGCTATAGGGGTGATATCCTTAGGATAAAGTATCATGCATTGTGGACGAGTGTAGACACAAGAAACCAAAGTCGGTTTCATAGAGGGTGTGTAGATACTCTTGGTCTTGGATTCGTGGGTTTGAGTCCCTACAGATGGAAAATAGATTGGGTGATTGAGACCTGTGGGTTGAAAGTCCCTAGAGCCATGAGGTACGCATTGAGTGCCGTAGATAGTCTCATCCAGCTAGTCAGTTGTAAACTAGATGCAAGAGGTATGATTCCTTGCCTTATAATGGAAGGATCAAAGATTAGCTATTGGCGGGTATCCGTAAGCCCTGTAGATTTGACAAGGTGTATTTCCTGGGGGGCTCGACATTGTATACACATCATATTCATACACATTGCTTATCATATTTTATTATTTTCATATTATATATTTTATTACTCGTCTCTCATTGCATGTCATTGGATTGTGAGTGTTTGTATAATTATGATGATGCATGTGGACTATTGCAATATGATAACCCTATTGTTTGTTTTGTGTTTGGGTGGTCTTGTGTGTCTGGTCATAAGGGTTTTGTACTTATTGGATTTCGTGAGCTCTCGCATTTTATGTGAAATATTTCAAAAAAACAACATTAGGGCTTTTCTGATGATGGCATGAGTTTTGGAGGATGCTTGGACTCAAGATGGATTTTTATTATTTATTTTTCTGTTATTTATTTTCTAGAGTAGGGCATTAATTTTAGATTTGGATTTGACTTCCTTTGGTTTGAGGAAGGAATTTTGTTATCCTTTAATTGATGTTGATATTCTAAAGACCTCCGTTGATGTTGGACAATAATATGTCTTTATTTTAATATTATTGTTGTTTATCATAATTAGTTGCTATATCTTTGACCTACACTCAGGATGAGTATAAGGAGCAGTACCTCGGGATTCGTATCACTCATTAAAATCAATGATTTCAAATTTATGATGTGACAATAAGTATGAGATGATATGCAATGTGGTTGATTTATTTGGATGCATGCATGCAATGTAATGAAAAGCAATAATAAATCCCATTATTTATAATATAATGGTATATACACCAACATGAATGAAATGCATGTTGTTTAGCATTTGTATAATGTATGTTCACGCTAGTCCTACCCTCATCCACTCCATGACATCCCCAAGACCCTAATGGGCCTCCAAGGCATTAGGCTTTCACCAGGTAGTCTATGTGTGCATCATGATTTTAGGGGATTTCAACCCATGGGGCACAATTCCCTAACCACTATTTTTTGGTCACAGAACGAATCCATGACATCACATAGAACTTCCCTCGTGAACATCACCAAAGTACAATTCAGTACATAATATATGTGTGTGTGTGTATATATATATATGAGCCTTTTGGGTTAGATAGACCCTCATCCATATGTTATCTTTGACATACATTCATATCTAGGCCTTATCTTTGGACTCCAAACATACTCCCTATGGTCTTTGTCTTTGGACTCCACATCCTCACATTCTCTTCATTAGTCCTCATCTTGAGACTCAATGAATTTTAGTGTACAGTCAATGGAATTCTCTTAAGTCCTTTCATAGCATGTCCTTGTTAATGCATGCATATACTAACATTTAATATGCATATGTAGGGGCAAAAATTTTGAGATCAAAAGATGCCATGTGGCATAATCTCACAAGGTGGACCCCACTAAGTGAAAAGATTTTTCAAGTCTAAATAGAATCTTTAACCTTGAGAAAATAGGTCCCAGAAATAATTATTCAAATAAATCTTGATAATTCTTATTAAATATGAATTATCTATAAGTCTCGATAATTCTTATTAAATAGAGAATTATCTTTAAACTCTTTACAAGTGGTTGAGATCAAATACAACTCTATCGCCTCTATATCTATAAATAGGGTGGATCTCCCTCATTCCAAAAAGGGGGCAGGCGATAGAAGCCAAACCAAGGAGAAGTGATGCCCCTAGAGCCTGAAAAGTGATCAAACGCAAGGAAGAAAGATCAAAGAGAAGAAGCTTTGAAGACTTGCTTATCTACTGCCTTGAAGATCTGAGGACTTAATTCTAAAGTTGCATTCAAGCCTGAAGATAAAGCTCTCAATCAAAATTGAAGTTTTCGATCCACATCTTCTATAAGTCTACAAGCACGAAGATCAAATCGAAGACTTCGCAATAAATCCCTACGATTTCATTCGTGAAATTTATCAAGTCTACAGCCTTCCTAATCGCTGGAAACGAGATCAGATCGACCTAAGAATAAGTTGTTACAGCCCTCGGATTGAAGACCCTGAAGAGAAGAATCAGAGGATATTTTCTTTTGCACAAAGAAAAACCCTAGAGATTGTGATCTCCCGTTTTTAAATTAATACAAATTGATTTTTTTTTTACAAATCTTGTTCGTTGATTCATCAATAACAAAATTTGTATTTACAATTTTTGGCATGCCCGGTGGGACAATTTCTACCTCTCATCTCTTCACTTCCTCAAAGTTCGTTCAAGATTCAAACCAGTATCCATGGCTCCTAGATCAACTCCATCCAACGCTCTGCTGACTAGGGGCACGAATGCAACTGAATGTGAGAAGTTGGAACCAAACAATGAAAGGTTGGGCCTTGGTTACTCATCAAAAGAAGACAAAGATGGCAACCAAATCAAAGAATTGAAAGTAAAAAAAAATGCCCCTTGATATGAGCCTAAACTATTTGCAATGCTCCTTAATACGAGCCTAAACTATATACAATGCTCCGTGATACGAGCCTAAACTATCCACAATGCTCATTGATGCAAGCCTAAACTATCTAAAATGATCCTTGATATGAGCCTAAACTAAACTATCCATAATGCTCCTTGATACAAGCCTAAACTATCTAAAATGATCCTTGATATGAGCCTAAACTATCTACAACGCTCCTTGATATGAGCCTAAATTATCTACAACACTCCTTAATACGAGTGTAAACTATCTATTTTACTCCTTGTCACACGAGTATAAACTGTGTGATAAAAAAACGTGTGCTTCGAACTACATTTGACTTGATCCTTGTTTGGGTAAGTAAGCATCTTGAAAAGGTTCAATCACATCAAAAGAAAAAAAAATCTTGAAAAAAGAATTGCACTCCAAATTTTGTGCAAATCATCAAGTCAACAAATCTTTACAAGCTGCTACAAAGTCAAGCCTCACACATAAAATCGAGCCTTGTTCACTACATGCACAACAAGTTGAGCCAAAAAATAAGCCTCGATAGGGCATTTATAGGAGCAGAAAGTTTGCGATCAAAAGATTCCACGTGAATCAATAGTGGTGTAATAGGAATTAATTGGCAATTTTAATGTAATTAATGTGTGAGTCATAGGCTAAATAGAGCATGGGGTTAATTAATAAACAAATTAAGGTGTTGGGGTCAAGGTGTAATAAGAATGAAGTTGTAGGGAGGAATTTGTGATTTACAAACTTAATTAAAAAACTAAAATGCATGAAGTTGCGTGGAGTCGTGGGTGTGCGTGGATTAGGAAGTGGGAGGGAAGGGGAAGTTACTATAACTTCTCCCACACTTTCCCCATACGTAGGGATTAGGATTGGAGAATTTCGTAGATAAGTTAAAAGAGATTGGAAGGGTTAGAGTAGAAAACCCTAGCTGTCACCTTGGAGAAGAAGAAGAGGAAAAGAGGAAGAAGAGGAAGAAGAAGAAGAAGAGAAAGGAAGATGATAGGTTTCAAATCTGAACTAAGTACACTAGGAGGTAAGTTCCATTTTCTGTATAGTCCTCTTGGGATTATCATGTTCATTTAACGTTTAGAATGCATGAATGTGTAATTTGTGAGTATGGTTTTCGAAAGCATGAATCATGATCCTAATGTGATGAGTAATATCTTATTGAATTGCGTTTTTATCCGATTGTAATTGGAATGGTGCCTATTCTCATTTCACATATTGACTTCCAGGACGAATCTGGGATTCAGTTCCCGCGAACAAAAATGCACAGAAGAGTGACCCATCGGTAGGCACCGGTACATCGGTCAACCAGCCGACAAGGACCAAAAATACACAGAAAAAGGGCCATCGGCAGGTGTACACCGGTGACCCTGTCGATGGGACAAAATATTACTATTTTTATATAATTTTCTTGGATACCCCTATTTGTTAGGAATACAATGATGCAAGTTTGAGGTCAATCCAATAAGTATGAGTTATGATTGAAACACTGAAGATGTGTTGAAGATGAAAAATGGTCTTCAGCAAGTACCTCGGTGTTATCGAGCTACCTAACAAGTTCCAATGGGGTCCAAACTTTATGAACAGCTTGAAATGGGTATTTTGAGTTGTTTGTAGTGTGGTTTTATTAGTTTTTATAAATTTATAATCTATTACGTACTTGTACGTTGGATAGGATACTTGTGATGGCTTCTGGCAGATTATCTGCATGTATGGGCGCGTGGATAGTTTCTAACTGGAATTATCATTGGAATCCTAAATTGATGATTTCTATGCATGACCTTGGTACTAAATGGATGTGTTATTTTGGTTATGATTATCATATAGTTATTACATGTGGAATGAATACTTGTGATGGCATCCGACGGATTATTCGTGTGTATGGGTGCACAGATAGCTTCCGAAGGGTGTCATCACTAGTAATCCTGCTTATATTGATTGAGGAATGCATAGCTTGTCTGGTCAACCGGGCAACGACGTATAGTGTTGTGAGCTATAGGGTTCTTTGTGAGGACTCCTAAGAGTTATGGTGTATAGTCCTTGTGTGAACCATCCATGCATCAGATATTCATGAGGAACAAAAATGAGTCGATTTGGGGAATTAAGCCCCGTGAGATAATTGGTCCTAGAGTGACTCATCCATGCATTCTTATGCATGATGAACAAATACGAGAATTGAGCTCAGTGGCTTGAAAATCCCACAAAACCATGATGTACACGTGGGACTTAAGAGAGTAGTATTCAGCCGTATTAAAATGAATGCCCTGCAATCGTTATTGCATGATATTAGAGTGTCGTCTAGCTGTAGTAAAATGGATGCCAAGGCAACTTGGAACCGACTGATCTCCGTTCTAGGAAGTGCATTAGTTGCATTCATATCTCGTGTGTTGCATCACTTGTATTGAGCATCTTGGTGCATTCTTTTATTGTGAGAGTCATCTCTGTTATGCCTGTTGTTCTTTTGTATGCATAAATGATGTGTGATCACTCTTCACTATTTGATTGCATTATATGATATTGCTGTGTGGTTTTGGGACTAACGGTATATCATGAGGATGGACGGCAGAAATTGTTCTTACTGGGCATTCCAAGCTCACGTAACATTTTATGTTGCAGGTTGAGGTGGAGTGATGGATGGACATGGACTAGTTGCAGTTTTTCCCCTTTTATTTCAGTTTCTAGAGAGATTGTGTTAGAACCGTTTGTTGGATCATGTTGGGAGGATTTATTACTCTCATTTTGTATTGTAGGCTCTTCTGAAGCCATGGATTTGATGTTTGTTTATGCTTCTGCACTCTGATGGTTTGTTTAGAGTAGTCTTTATTACTATATTTTCTTTGGGTGATCTGCGTTCCACGATTGGGAACCTTAAGGTCTCACCTCGTGATCCATGTCGCCCGTATAGGGATTTGTGCTAGGGGATCCGGGGCGTGACACATAATCTCACAAGGTGGACCCCACTAAAAGATAAGATTTTTCAAGTCTAAATAGAATCTTTGACCTCGAGAAAATGGGTCCCATAAAGAATTATTCAAATAAATCTTGATAATTCTTATTAAATAGGAATTATCTATAAGTCTTGATAATTTTTATTAAATAGATAATTATCTATAAATTCTCTACAGGTGGTTGAGATCAAATAAAATTATATCACCTCTACATCTACTAATAGGGTGGCCCTCCCTTATTCCAAAAAGGGGGATAGGGGAGAGAAGCCAAGCCAAGGAGAAGAAGTGCTACCCCTCTAGAGCCTAGAAAGTGATCAAACTCAAAGAAGAAAGATTAAAGAGAAGAAGCTTTGAAGCCTTTTGGTCTATTGCCTTGAAGATCTGAAGACTTGAAGTTCTAAAGTTGCATTCAAGCTTTAAGATAAATCTCTCTATCAAAATTGAAGCTTTCGATCCACATCTTCCATAAGTCTACAAGCACGAAGATTAAGCCGAAGACTTCACAACAAATCCCTACGATTTCATTCGTGAAATTTATCAAGTCTACCACTTTCCTGATCGCTACAAAGGAGATCAGATCAACCCAAGAATAAGCTGTTGCAGCCCTTGGATTGAAGACCCTGAAGATAAGAATCAGAGGATCTTTTCTTTTGCACAAAAAAAAAACCTAGAGATTGTGATCTCCGATTTTTAAATTAATATAAATTGCTTTTATTTTACAGATCTTATTCGTTGATTCATCAATGACAAAATTTGCATTTAAAGCATCTTAATCTAATCATATTATAATCATAATCATGAATTCTATCTATTAGAGATAATAATGAACCAAAGTCGGTTACGGATAAAGGAGGCTAACCAACTCTCTCTCTCCTCCAACACATGATCAAGATAGAGTTCACATGATCAAGTTAGATTTGAATCAAAAGATTTGATCTGAGTTACTGTTGTAAACAGTTTGTAATTATCCAATAGTATTTACCTTAAGGTAAATGAATCCAAATCCATAAAGATATGGAAAGGATTCTTGATGTATAAGTTCAAAGGTGATTGAATGAAGAAAGTAACGATTCACTCCAAACTGTTGAGTTATTATTACTTTGTTACTGTTAACTCTCGCATGGTATTAGAGCCTATAGACGACAGTGAACATGAACACTTCCTCCTTGGTTGGGTTGTCCTCCATTGCTGAAATCACGTTGAAAGTGCGAGCGTAGCAATGAACCTAGAGGGAGGGGGCGGGGGGAGGGGGAGGTGAATAGGTATAGGTCAATATGCATAAATTATTGGTCCGTTTTATTACCTATTAACTTATGCTATTGTTGAACTTTTAAATTAGAGTATCATGCAATCAATAACTCTCATACATAAATGGAAATGCATATAAATACGGAATTTTAAGTACACAAGCAATCCATTTGACACATGAGATTTATAGTAGTTCGGTCCACAGACCTACATCTACTTTCTTGAGCAACTTCCACAGTTCTCAAGGATATCCACTATTTTGGGTAACCCCAAAAGTGAAGAGATAGTCACCACGATCTCAAACCATTACAACAAATAGGAGGGGCTCCATGTTACCCCCTATGATGCCAAGTAGGAGGGGCTCTTTGCTACCCCTACAATAAGTGTTTAGGAATTCAAAAGGGATCCTAGAACCTTACAATTGACTTCTAAACAAAGGAGACTTACTTAAGCGGAGGTTTCTCACACGAAGTTCGTCCCAGTTTGTGAAGCTTGGATTCTCGCTTTCCACTTTACGTTCCTCGCTCTTCTTGAATGATATGATCGTTGGAGTCGAGGGGCCTTACTACCCTTTGGTATGTGTGTTGGTGAGATTGTGAGCCTACATACTAGGGGAAGGACTTTGAGCTTCTCACTTCTTCTTCAATGGAGTTGAAGAGAGCAAGATAAGTGAAAGATTGAAGGTTAGGGCTAGGATATGCTCAAGAGGCTTTAGAGCTTCTGGTGGGGAGTTATTTGCTCTACAGGCTCTCATATTGCTTTAGGGATTAGAGCTTTATTTATAGAGTTTGAAATCCCACAATGGCTGGTTGACCGGATGCCTCCCAACGGCTCTATGAATGACAAAAAGTAGTGTTAAGTAACTGTTGGAAAAAGCATCAGGCCTGTCTGCTGTGCCCCGGTTGACCGCCCAAGTGGCCAGTCGACCTGGTCACTATAGACTCACCAAAACAGCAAAGTGTCCTGGTGCAGCCCTTAGGCAGTCCAACTGATCGGAGATCAGTTGAAGCCCTGGCCGATTGACGGGCACTGTGTATATCACATAGACCACGAACCCGGGTTTGCCTAATAAGTCTTTCTAAGGAAAATCAACCTCAAGGCCAATTCATGGGCAATTTATGGTTGTCCAGACAGAGTCCAGATGACCAAAAGATCGCGGTGTGCCCCTTAACTGGTAAAGGGCTCACCAACCCTTGAAACAACATGATATGTTATGAATGTTGTGTTCTTATGGTCTGTCTAGTGTGTGTGTGTTTGTGTTATACCTTTGAATAGGTGAACTTTCTTCAGAAGACGTGGTTGAAGCTTCGGTCTTCCTTGTGCAGTCTGTCTTGGTCTTCAATGTAGGACATGACACAGACACTCAAGGACATAGTCACAATTGACAAACACTAGGATAATGTCTAGGGAATTCCTATGACATTAACAATCTCCCCCTTCGTCAATTTGTGATAAAAACACCTATTCTAGGTACACACAACAACTAGACTCCTATGAATTGTGATTATAAATACGAAATTCAAATTACAACACCATTACATAGGGAAAAAAGCCAAAAAGGAAAATAACACTAAATCTGTGCTCCCCCTTAGCTTTTGCAGTACTCCCTATAGTTGGACATATCTGCAATAAAATACAGAAATACCTATGCAAGCAAGATATGTGCAATATGCAATATGTAAGGGAGTACCTAGATTTTAAAACCCAATTATTCTCCCCCTTTTTGTCAGAAATAGACAGAGATGGAAAACTTTAGAGGGAAATCAATAATGTGATTGCAATTTGTGTAGGGTCCATCTAGAGAGGACGAGGAACCAAAATTGATACATTAATCATAAAAGGTGAGCAATTTCAAACCCGTATAATCAAGTGTACCAATTCCGGCTCCAATAAAAAAGATGAATCAAAATAGATGTATTGAACATAAAAGGTGAGCAATTTTAAACCCGTATGAAAAGTACACCAATTTGACTCCATCCTTAATAGATGAGCCAATTCAAATAGCAACCACATGAGTGTTTTATCAAGCTTGATGCACTCCAAGCCATTGATGGACCTCAAACCAAGAGAATTTGGTGCACGCTCTCTCAATGATTTGAACGCAAATCATGCAAGAAAAACACAAGTTTATGCAATTCACTACAAGGAACTTGTAGGATCACATAAGGTGAGGTGTAGAAGATGGATCCATGAAACAGAAGGATACAATACATTTTCGGTGTCACCTTGAGACATACACCAAAAAAATATGCATTAGTAATATGGTGTAGGGTAACAAATCATAGAAATAAGAGATAATACATAGTGATTTGCTAATAACCCCATTAGGTACCCCTAAAGTCCCTAATGCCAATGGGGGCATGTGATAAGAATCTAGGCAAAATGCAAGGTGTGTGCATTTGTGTGAATCAATCATAGGAATTAGAGATAAACTTATGAATCACACAAGACAAGAAAACAAAATCACAAACAAAGATCATTTGACAAGTATGATTAGTCAAAGCAAAAATGAACAATGTAAGACATATTAAGACAATTGATAGAGACAAGCAGAACAACATAATCAAAGTCTAATATGTGATAGGCTGGACCCCATAAGGATATTCAATGGTCATAGGTCCTAAGTGCCTAAGGTTGGGCCCCAAACAAATATGAGTTGGTCATAGGCCCTTCCTAAGCAATGTGTAGACAAGAGACAAGGATAAGCATATTTAGCAGCCAAGTCTACACAAATAAGGAAAAATGTCATGCAAAAGTATGACAATAAACCATAGCTAAAGATATTCCATAAGAGACCAACATATGTAGACAAGGATAATAGATATAACTGTTAAAGGATCATAAGAAGTCTACATATGTCAAGGAAGTGCTAATAAGAAGACAACCAACCAAATAGACATTTGACGGAAGTAAGTCCCTACCTAAAAGTATAATCAAAGTCTCTCAATAAATGCATAGATGTTACAATGAACTGCAAGAGCAACTATGCAAAAAAGTGAAGATATTATCAAGATTTTAATAGTAAAAGCTCAAATATCAACACAAATAGTACCAACCAAGGTGTACCGTATGAGAAATAGACCAATAAGTCAAAGTGTAACTATCACAACATACAAGAGTCTATGTTCTCAATCACAGTACAACCTAAGAGGATACTAAATAGATGAAGACACCAATAAGATAATTACTCATAATCATAATTGTCTAAATCTAAATCGAGGAATTACAACTGAGGACATCTAAAAGTGTGTACTCCCAAAATGTGAATATTCAGAATTATTTTAACATAAAGAATTAAAATATCACACAAGCTTGAACTGATATAAAACATATAACTATAAGGGGTGCATATATCAATAGAAGCATAAACCACATACGCATGTCAGCCATTCCTCAATTTATAGATGTCATAGTAGAAGATGTTCAAATATGAATATAAATGAGTCTATACAAAATGCATCAACATGCTTAGTTATTATGACACAAGTCAAAAGACAAAGAAGGAAGAAGTACAAATCATGCATGAAAAAGATTTTACTTTAATGAAGCAAGCATGATAGATTTTCGTAAAAGATATTAAAATAGGATTATAGGAAAACACTGATGAGCAACATGAATTATGCAATATAGATTATTTATAAAGCATGCCATAATAATCATGAGGCACAATGAACTAATCATGTATATGACAGATGATCATATGAAGCATTCATACACAATTAGGTCACAAATCATAATCAAGACGTAAGCAAAAAGCTATTACTAAACAGTCTAGGATTATGACAGGTACATACATTAGACAATAGATAAAGATCTATAAGAACATATCAGAGGGATTTCCAAAATGTTTTTAACAAGAAAATACATGGAAACCACAACTAACTTCTAGGGATTATGCAAATAATAGACTGATTATTATACACGAAACTAGAAGATAAAAGAACATATTATGCATATTAGAGATATTACTATGAAGTAAGTATACATAATAAGTTCATGACACCATAGTCATAGACAAATAATTCAAATTAAAGAACATGCCTATCAAAAGGATGACAACTAAGTGAATTTCCCCTCAAGGACTCACTTAGAGGCGATTGGGGTAAGGAGAATCCATCCCAATCGACAATGAACTACACATGCAAGATGTTATGATATGTAGAACAATACAAGATGTTATGATATGTAGAACAATGCAAGATGGATACTGTCTAGAAAGGTGTACAGAAGAGTACAACTAGACACACTATCCAAACAAGACGACATAGGAAAAAAGATATGTAGTAATACTAATAAGCTATGTCAAAATAACATGTATCCTAGAATATAGGTTACTCTACTTAGAACACATGTAATGAGGTTTTCTAAGGAAAATATTATGATATATAATCATGAAAAACCCATATGCTTCGATAATCATGCAACGAGATTTTACTATAAGAAATGCATGAAGCATATAAGATCTAATTATGCACACAAAACATATAACACTACAATACATATACATACTTAGATCAAATGAACAAGCATAGGCAAGATGATATACAATGAAATAACATGCCAAGGTTTGAAGCACTTTTTAGATAAATCAAGGATAACATAAATATTTGAAAAGCAAGTACAGCTACATGACATATGAGACAAAGCATTTTACAAATAGCAAGACACATATCATGAAGCACGATGAGAGCTAATAGTGCTTATTACAAATATGATTATAAGTAGCACATATGCACAACAAGCTCACGTATCACACACTTAGGCTTAAGAATATTACTTTGAGGTTCAAGCCTAAGAATGTGATACCCACCATGGGAATTAACCCTTGGGGACCCACATAATAGGTTTTGAAGAAGGCCAAAGAGGATCCAAGATCTTAACCCCAGTGAGGACAACCAATCAGTTTTGTTTAGGCACCCACATCAAGGTTTGGACAGGATTATGCCAAGTGTTCTTCAAGAATTCATTAGATTTGCTTCTATAATCAGAATTCTTAGAAGACATTCTCTCGGGACTCCTATACCTCCTCTTCTTACAAAACCCCTTATTATCAGATTCATCATTGTTAAGGGAGTTTTTGTGATGGAATCTTCTCTTCTTCCTATGCACCACTTCATCTCCTTAAAGTTGGATTGATCCAACTATCTCTTATTATGAACTCAATTTCTTCCTCCCCTCCGCTTATAAGAACTCATGGATATCGTTGATGATGAACCTACAGCTCCATCAAAATTGTTACTGAATAAGAAAGGAGAAGAAACAACCAAAATAAATCCTGAGTATATGATCTGATACAAACGAGATCAACTTGTGCTCAGCTGGACATCTCCACTCTAACTGAGAGTATTCTAGGCCAAGTTGTAGGCCTTACAAATGCAAAAGACATCTAGCTTAGAACGAATGTTCTCCTTTCACTTTGTGCTTGAGTGATGCAACTCCGGATGCAGCTACAAACCTTGAAAAAGGGATCAATGAATATGACCGATTTTCGTCACAAGACTAAAAACCTTGCAGACAGTCTTACAACAGCACACCAATCGATTACTGATGAGGATTTCATCCTCTATCTTCTTAGTGATCTAGGATCGGATTATGAGTCATTCGTGACTTCCATGACCACCAGAATTGAATCCATAAATGTGGAGGTTCTTTATGATCTCATGTACAATCAAGAGGCTAGACTGGAACAACAGAAAGCCACTATTCTTGATTCTTCTCCTATCTCAGTTAATATGACCACCAAAAGTCCCACATCATACACCGGTGATCAACCTCGGCACTCACAAAACCCACATCGAGGTAGGGGTCGTGGTCGGTATCAAAACAATTCTAGAGGACAATACAACAACAACAACAACAACAACAACAACAATGGTCGTCCCTATTGAGGGACATCATATGGACAACAATCAACCCCTTGTCAGTTATGCAATCATCACTGTCACACTGCTCATAAATACTACCACCGGTACAACCATGTCTATCAAACTGAATCTCTGAATGCTATCACAGCCACCACTGACCACACTTCTCAAGTTGATGCTAACTGGTATCCAGAATCAGGAGCCACCAATCATATCACTTTAGATCACTCAAATCTCGCTATTCACCAGGAATATCAGGGCCTAGATCAAGTTCGTGTGGGAAATGGTACAGGTTTGAATATTGATCACATTGGATCCTCTCACTTGAATTCTCAATCTCGTCATTTTTATCAATCTAATATATTACATGTGCTCAGCATTACAAAGAATTTTCAATTAGTCAATTTACTGCAGATAGCAATGCGATTCTCGAATTTAATGCCTCTGGCTGTGTTGTTAAGGATCAGGCTATGGGGAGACCCCTTCTCAAAGGACAACTTAGGAATGGTCTGCATCAGATTCCAGGAAACTCTGCACATCAAGTACCAACAGTACTTCTAGGAGAACATGCCTCATCTACCATTTGGCATCAACGGCTAGGGCATCCTACTTCTAGAACTGTTCGTGCTATTGTTTCAAATAATAGACTTCCAATAATGAATTAAAATTGTGATTTTTAATGCTCCGCATGTCAATGGGCAAAAACCATAGAGACCATTTACTCGAACTAATTCAACAGTCTCTAGTCCATTGGAACTTATTCATTCAGATGTATGGGGACCGTCTTCTTTTTTGGAACAGGTAAATTCCGAATTTTATTAAGAAAGAGAAAATGAGAAAATATCAAAAATAAAGGTACAAGCAAGGCTGGCCAAAATATCATGACCAACCAAACCAAAGGTCATCAAGTCCATAGGAAAATCCAAGAGGAGAGGATTTCCACCCAAAAATACCCTATGGTACCACCAGCATGAGAATGGCAACAAGTAAACCCAACCAGCACCATAAGTGGCAAGCATAAAAGAAAAACAGGAGCCCCATTTCACCAAGTAATGACGACAACAATCAGCCAGGCATGTCAATAGCAGCAAAGGCACAACAAGTTGTGGTAGCAGAGCAACCAACCCAGGCGACCAAGCAGCAGCAAGTTAGAGTCGATTGAGAAAGACCCCAGCAGATCAGGCCCAATAGCAACACAGATGGACCGCTGAGACAAACAGTAGGGAGCAGTAGCAGAAGTGGCTCCAAGTGAAAAGGTCAGCTCAATAGTCCACAAGGCAGAGGTGCACATACATCATCAGGCCCTTGATATAGTGAACCAAGGGGAAACAGCAGTAACTCGCAATGCATAAACCAAGAAACATACGGCAATACTCCAACCAAGTGACAACAGAGTGGAAATAAATACTATGTGCATTTCTTGGATGAATTCTCTAAGTTTACTTGGCTTTACCCTTTAGCTCGAAAATATGATGCTATTTCTGCCTTCGTACACTTTAAACGTCATTTGGAGAATCTGTTCAGCTGTAAAAGTAAGCCACTCCAATCTAATTGGGGAGGAGAATATCGCAACACCAACACCTACCTTAATGAGCACTACATAGGGTTTCCTGTCCTCAAACTCATGAGCAAAATGGCTCGGCCGAGCAAACGCATCGTCATATAGTGGACACCTGTCTTACCCTTTTGGCTCAAGCTCATGTCCCACTTAAATATTGGGATCATGCTTTCCAGATAGTTGTATTTTTTATCAATCGACTTCCCACAAGGACCCTTCATGGAAAAACTCCTATCTACAAACTATTTGGCACTTATGTGGACTGTGGTCTATTAAAAGTATTTGGATCTGCATGCTCTCCATTCTTAATACCATATAATGCTCACAAGTTCAGTTTTTGATCCACAAAGTGTGTGTTCTTGGGATATAGTACCATGCACACGGGCTACAAATGCCTTGATACCCAAAATGGTCTAATATATATTTCTCGACATGTTATATTTAATGAAAATGAATTTTCTCTTCAACAGGTTGCAGTACCAAGCCAGTCTCAACTGCTTCGAGCCTCCCAATCGCAGTGCTACCAAGCATTCTTGGCCCGCATCCTTCACTCTCAAGTGAATCATATAATACTGGCCCAACTAGCACATTGCTCTATTAGGTTCACACGGACCCACCTCGAGTTACCTCGCCCAACCTAGTCTCTATTGGGCCTCTTTTGACCTAAGATTCATCTTCAAATGATAAGGGCTCTGCAGAATTGAATGGATTCAGTCAATCAGTCCCACCGCCTCCTACAATTGTTGGTGACACCGCAGCTCCGGCCATAGACCTCTTTGTGGACCTCACGGGTGCTCGGGTTCATAATCGGTACCCATTTCATCCAACATTCATACCACTTCAGCACATCCAATGGTCACCCACTCTCGGGATGGAACCCGACCTGCTCGTGCACTTACGGTTACAAGATATCTATTACCTCATGCTCTTCTTGCTACCTTGCCCACACTTGAACCCACATGCTTCACATAAGCCTCACAAAATGCTCAACGGCATGAGGCCATGGATGCCAAGATCAATGCATTACTATACAATGGAACATGGTCACTAGTTCCCCAAACTCATTCGAGGAATGTTAATGGTTGTAAATGAATCTTCAAAATCAAAACCAGATCTGATGGGCAAGTTGATCACTACAAGGCTCATTTGGTGGTCAAGGGATTCAAACAAGAATATGGGCTTGATTATGATGAAATGTTTAGTCCCATTGTTAAACCAATTACTATTCGATCCATATTGTCTATTGCAGTTCACAAGGGTTGGCCTATCCGTCAGTTGGACGTTTCTAATGCCTTTCTACATGGAACCTTAGATGAAGAAGTATATATGACACAACCACCAGAGATCATTAACTCCCATCACTGTAATAACCCAAAAAAAATAATAGGGTTAATGTGTAAATACCAAACGATTAGGGGTTAATTTAAAATTTTAGTAAATGTTGTATTGTTTGACTTTTGACTGATTGTGATTGGTGGGTTGTACAATTAGGAAACTAAACTACAGAATACACAATCATAACTTCTAAAATTAAACATGTGGTTAGGATCTTGTAGGAGATTCCAATCTCCAATCAATGGCTCGTATTTAAAAGCTTACAATTAGTAAGTGTTCTCTATAAACAAAGTTAGTAATAAAGCTAGGATTATAAAATTGAAATACAAACAAAACCAATATAGAATGGAACCACTATGGGATGGGAAATTAATCAAATGACTGAAATTCAAAATAATCAATCAATGGCTGAGATTAAGAGTCCATAGTTACTAATCCTAGAGTTCCTAAGTGCCTATATAAACAAAGCCTTGGGAAGGTTTATTCTTCACTAGAGGAGAAGAAGAACAAGAACAAGAACAGGAACAAGATGTGTAACTCTCTACACCAACCTTCAAAATCAAGGTAAGGATAACTTGGTTTATCCTTGAATACTGCCTCTCGACCTTGCAGCTAGAGTGAGCTGTTTGCCTAGCTTGCTAGGGAGGCAACTGGGAAGCTTGATTTCTTCCCTCCTGTCATCGTTAATGGCCAGCTTGTAGTGACCCCTCCTTCTGATGTGATCACTGCTGGGTACAAGTGTTGGGAGGGATGCCTGTTTGGGAGTTTTATTGATAGGAGATTTCCCTACCAGGTGGTTAAAAAAATGGCTAAACGAGTTTGGTACAAGAATGGTACTGTTGTGGTCACCTCTATGGAAAATGGCGTGGTTATGTTCAAATTTAGTGATCAATCTGATCGTCAGGGGGTCCTTGAAGGTGCTCCATGGCACTTTGGTGGTAAGCTGCTAGTGGTAAAGGCATGGTCTCCGGGTATGAAGTTTGATAAGGTATTCTTGAATACCTTACCGATTTGGGTTAAATTCACTAAAATCCCACTGGAATTGTGGTATAAGGATGGTCTGGCATGCATTGCCAGTTACATTGGGGTTCCTCTGTTCTTGAATGGCCCTACTAAAAACAGAACGAGATTGAACTTTGCTAAGGTATGTATCGAAATTTCCACTGAAACATCTCTTCCCACAATTGTTCCAATCAAATTACTGGAAAAAGGTGGACATGAGTGTTGATATGAAGTTAAGGTTGAATACCCTTAGAAACCCCAAACTTGCTCAACTTGCAAATGCTTTGGGCACACACAGAACAATTGCCCTGTTAATAGGACTAAGAAAGTGTGGAGGATGAAGGGAAAGACTGTCAATACAGCCACTGGTGAGAGCACTGCTAGAAGTACAGATGAGTGTGAAAACTCTCCATTCGATCATAGCCCTGTTGGCAATACTCATATGGGATCTATACATCCAAATGACCCCTCCCCTGAACCTGTGACTAACCCTACTCTTGACTCACCCATTCATCCTCAAGTCTGTGTTCCTAATGAGGTTGATGTCACAAGTATCAACATTGCCCCAGACATTTCTGAGAGCTTGTGTGTTGATTTATTAGTTGCTACAAATAAGTTTGCAAACCTTAAGCAATTGGACATAACTGATACTTTAGATCCTGAGAGTGTTAGTACTCCTGCCCCTATGGAAAGTGATTCAGGCAGGGGAACTGGTACGGAATCACTAGATAACAATCATAAAAAGAGAAGGTAAATTCTCTGTCCCCTCTCAGCAAATGCACTCAGAAAATATTGAATAAGAGAATTGCGCAAAGTGTGGAAGACAGTGTTGCAGCCGCAACAAGGGGTGCTTTGAAAAAGAAGTGTTGATGTCATATTGGGGTATGTGGAACATTAGGGGTCTTAATGACCCAACCAAACAAAGAGAAGTCAAGAATCTTATTAGAGAGAAGAGATTATGTTTGTGTGCTTTGGCTGAGACAAGAGTAAGATCTATTAATGCCACTGTTATTAAGAATTCCATTGCCCCTAATTGGAGTTTCACCAATAATTACTCTGAAGCCCTACTTGGGAGAATTTGGCTACTATGGAATCAGGATGATGTTGTTTTGAATATCATTTGTAAGAGTGATCAATTCATATATGTTGATGCTAAATTCAACAGTTGTGAGTTCAATTGCTTCATTACCTTTATCTATGGGTATAATGATCCGAGAGATAGAAGAAGATTATGGAGGAGTCTGTCAGCTATTAAACCTGTTGGCTCTTGGATTGTCTTGGGGGATTTTAATGTTGTTAGATATCCTAATGAGAAATGGGGAGGAAGGCTGATTGACTATGCTGTTATGGGAGAGTTTCATGATTGTGTGGGTTCTTATGACTTAACTGATATGAGATCTAAAGGGAATTTTTTCACTTGGTCTAACAAGCGCATTGGGGCTGAACGTATTATGACTCGAATTGATAGGGCTCTTGTAACTTTTCAGTGGCTTCAACACTTCACTAAGGCAGAGATTGAGTTT
Organism: Pachysandra terminalis; assembly: GCA_031762675.1. Classification (NCBI taxonomy): domain Eukaryota; kingdom Viridiplantae; phylum Streptophyta; class Magnoliopsida; order Buxales; family Buxaceae; genus Pachysandra; species Pachysandra terminalis. The sequence continues at coordinate 1,001 of JAUPMG010252316.1, read as the reverse complement.
TGCCCTCCTGGAGTGCCTGATCATAGTCCTGTTGTGATCACCATGCTCAAACCTATTCTCCGAAAACCACGTTTTAAATTTTTTAATTTTTGGATTGAAGAAGCTGATTTCTTGCAAGTTGTTTCTTAGGCTTGGGTTGTCGAAACAAATGGTACTGCTATGTTTAGGCTTATGTACAAACTCAAATCAGTCAAAGCTAAACTCAAGACTTGGAGCAAACTCCTTTTCTCTGATTTGTAGAAGCAAACCATGAATGCTAAATATGTTTTGGAGCTGGTTCAGGCTAATCTTCAGGTCAATCCGAGCGATGTTGCTCTTCACTCACAGGAACACATTGTCATTATGAATTATGCCAAGTTGGCTAGGATGCTTGAATCTCAAGAGCGACAGAAATCCAGAGATCTATGGCTCAAACTTGGAGATGATAATACTAAGTTCTTCCACAATTCTCTTCTCTCCCACAGAGCTAATAACAAAATTATGAGCATTAAGGTGGAGGGACAGAAAATTACTGACCAAGCTAGTATCACAAATGCTTTTATTAAATATTATGAAGATCTTCTTGGTGTGAGACCCAATTCCATTACAAATGAATTTGATTGGAATAGCATTTCGAATGGGGGGACAAGGCCCCAGGACCTGATGGATTCACCCCAAAATTCTTCAAATCCACCTGGGAATTTACTGGTCATGATGTCACAAATGCCATATCTGATTTTTTTTCAAGACTGGTAAGATGTTGAAGCAAGTAAATCACTCCATTATTACCCTGATCCCTAAGAAGCATAATGCTTCTATCATTGGCAATTATCTGCCTATTTCGTGTTGTTCTACTATCTATAAATGCATCTCTAAGATATTGGCTAACAGATTGAAGAAAGTTCTGGGGTCTATTGTGGGCAGTTACCATTCTGTCTTCATTCCGGGGAGGAGCATCTCTGATAATATTCTTCTTGTGCATGAGATTATGTACAATTATCATCTGGATAAAGGCAAACCAA
>JAUPMG010252305.1:0-21435 GCA_031762675.1 Pachysandra terminalis | reverse complement strand
AGGATGATCAAGTTGATAGTGAAGCTCCAATGGAGTGGGAGATAAGCTGGAACACGCAACAGAATTAGGCCCCTCTTCCAGCACGGAGAGACCTCCTGATGTGCGACGTCCCCTATCAATCGTCCGCCTCTTCGAACAATTCTGAAAGACACAATAATCGGTGTAAAAGTAGCCAGGCAATAAGGCTCTTTTGTGAAAGCACTCACAGATAATAAATTAAATGGCAGATTAGGCAAACTGAGCACAGAAGACAATCATATAGTGGGAGTAAGTATCAATCCCTTTGACAGCCGCAAAAGATCCATCCACTACTCTGACGTCAGACTGAGACGTCGTGGGGGAAAATGTGCATAAAGTACTTGTGGATCCAGTCATATGATCTGAAGCTCCAGAATCAATCACCCAAGTCTGGGGAGATGCAGACAAGTATGCGGATAAGGAAGCGCCAGTCTGAGCTACAGTTGCTGACGTGGATGACTGATTGGCCAATAGTTGTGAATACTCCTCGGCTGAAAGATGGATACTACCTGCCTCTCGAGGTGTCGGTACCCCTGTAGAAGTATCCTGGACAGGTCCGGAAACAACATGAGCAGACCGAGAAGTATGAGGCTTGTCATGTAATTTCCAACACTTATCACGTGTGTGACCGAAATAATCCTCCCATCAGATCCACGACCTCCGCGTCTTCCCCCTTGACCTCCACATCCTCCTGACGGGATCTGACCGGCCAAAGTGGCACATCACTCACCTCTATAGTACTGGGGTTAGACCGGACTGACTAAAGAACTCAAGAATAGACCTCAGTCTATGAAGACTCACGGCTGGCAAGTATCTGGGATCTAGCCGGAGCAAACTCAGATCTCAACCCACTCAAGAAGGCCATGACAGCCAGTTGTTCTCGTTGCTGTCTCATCTGATTTACATCGGAAGTCAACAACATCAGTACATTCAGTTCTTCGTAGACCTTCTTAAAAGCAGCAAAACACTCACTAACTAGGATATCACCTTGCTCTGATCGAAAGAAGGCAAGAGACATCATAAAGACGATTCAGATTGTCTTTACCAGAATATAATACCATAAAGTATTCCCATTACTCCTTCACGGTATCGTAATGGGTCACCAAAATAGAAACTTTGGGATCCATAGAATTTATCAACTGATTATACAGTCTAGCATCAGCCCGGAACCGTACTTTTACACCTGTCGGATTTGTCTTAGAATCGGGAGCCACCCTCGTGAGATGCTCCTCATCCATGACACGAATGGCAAATAAAATAATCTTGCGCCAGTGCTGAAAATTGTTTCCATCTAAGCGTTGATCTGTGGGACGCATAGATGAAGAAACAATTTCAGAAATAACCAGTTTAGGTTCCGCGGGATTCTGATAGGATGTGCTCATGATGATCTCACAAATCAAAGAAAAATAATTGCAGAAAAATCTCACCAAACAAAGTAAACTAGGGGGAATTCGCACCCCTCCAAATCGCAATTGCGATCAACAGCTACCCTTTCGGTAGGCAGAAACAAATTTTCATAAACAAAAATCGCATCAAATCTTCAAACGGAGAGTACCATGAAGAAAACCAAATCCAACCAAACTCCGAAGAGCCCTAATCGAGCACCAACAACAATCGAAAAGCCCCAAATTGAGAAGCCCCAAACTGCTAGCTGCAAACAACCGAGAGGTAGCGAAATCGCTACCTCATGGCTGGAAGAAATCTGCGATCAGTAGAAAACTGTGATCAGTGAAAGAACAAGGGAGAAAAAGAAAGAAGAAAGGAGATGAAGGAGGAAGAAAGAAGAACAGTAGCATGAACAGTAAAATAAAAATTAAAAATTAGGGTTTTCCCTTCTTTTTATTTTTTATTTTTTATTTTTCTTTAATCTGCTCTGATACCATGTTGTGGCAGCAAAACTTACTTTCCTCAATTAGAGAGAGTTCTATATTAACTAGAATTATGCCTAAAATAATACATACACAAATAAAGAAAGAAAGGAAAAAGAGGAAAAAAGAAAAAGGGGTTGTGTGGGCCTCACTGCCCACTCGCCCACACTAACAGAAACTAAAACTGCTATATCATAGTTTTTACTTTATCTATGTTTTTGGATAATTGGTATTTCAAATTTTCAAGAGCAATGTCCGATGAACTGATTTGATTGTAATGTACAGTGTCCAGCAAATTCTATCTGATTTGATTGTTAATGGTTTGTGACCGAGTGTATTGGTGAAGTTACCGATTGAAACTGTTCAGGTTCATATTATTTCATCTGTCAGGTCAGGATTGACCTAGTCACGCTGCAACCTTTCTATTGCCAACATACTGTCCCTCTACTGTCGTCAATAAGGTTGATTCTTCCAAAGTAACCTGGACCCTGTAGTATTTCTAAACTTATTTCACCATAAGCTCTTTTTTATTTTGAGATTAGGATTTCATGGTGATGTCATCTCCCTTTATTAAGATAACCCTTAAACATTACTCTTTCTATGGTATACAGAAAACCAGAAGTTGGTTTCAATCTCCCCCTTCTTTTGAAAACAATAGTTTACCCTTATGACCTCTACATCTGAGATGAATTTTCATTATTGTTAATCTATGTTGGTTAGCCATCCTTGTATAGTGCTGCTCGTATAAGGGCTTTATAATGGAACTATCTTTGTTTATGTTTGGTGAAATTATAAAAACATGGGAAAAAGTATCTTTGTTTAAAAGAGAAAAACAGTATTGTGCTGATGCTCTTCCAATTCCGAAAACAGGGAACTATCTTTGTTTATGTATGATACTTCCCCCTAAACTTGGTTTCCTGTTTTCCTACTTTGCGTCCTGTATTTTGGTGCATGCATCTCTTCTACAACTACCGATGTTGTATCTGTTAAATTTAAACTTGAGTACATTTAGTGCATTGGTGATTCCTTTTGGTTTGTTGCGCCTCTTTGTCTGATAATATAGTTTAAAGCTGTCATTCTATTACTGTTTTTTTGTCTTTCTTGGTTACGTGACATTTCTAAAGGTGCAAGATTGAGAAAGTGGCTTTTGTTTCATTTTTCTTTTCTCTCAGAAGTGTAGCAAGCTGAGAATTTCAGAATTCAGAAGCATCTGAGGCTTTCCGAACAGTTCCTATCTAAGCATCTCCAATTACTACCACAGCTGATCTGTAAGTCTTCTGAGCTTTTGTCCCAATTAACTCAGCATAGCTTCTCTTATAGCATAGTCCATCACATTCCGTTGTAAGAAACTCACGAGTGTTTTGGAAATCTGTTGAGTCACAAGCTTTCCGGATATTATTTACAACTCTCTTTTTGGATGTGCTTGACAATTTGAATAAAAAACTGTAATTTGGATGACACTTAGAACATTTCCAAAAAGGTGATAAAACCCATGATATACACTTGAAACTATCAATTGCAGCAACCATGATGCTAATGCACATCTGTGTCCAAAATCGATCATATCAAATTCTTTTATTCACAGGACTCCAACTCTAGCGGTCATTATCATTCAAAGGACTCCAATTCTGTTCTGATCACTTCAATTCTATATATATTTTCTACTTATTTGTTCTTCTCAATCTCTATCTATTTCTCTTCCTGCTCCTAAGTCCTGTAATTTCTCTAATGGGTATGGAAATTGCACTCAGAGTTGTATTCTTCTGTCTTTTTCTCTATCAGTTTTCGCTATTCCTAGCGGAAGATGTGTCTGTTACAGTAAAGGGAGTGACCTCCATTGCCAAGACAGATAATAACTTCGTTTGTGCAACCTTGGTTTGGTGGTCATCCAACAAGTGCAATTATAACCAGTGTCCTTAGGGACAGAGGCATTCTCAATCTGGTATACATACATTCATTTTTTCATTTCCCCTATGAGATAAATTGATGCAACCATGATCTCACCTTGGGTTTTGTAGTATGGATTCTTTCTCCGTAATCTGATTGTCCTAATCTGAGAATCATATTAGACACAAAACACAATTATGTTATTCTTTTCTTACTGATAAAAAAAATTTATGCTATTCTTTTCTTCGTACTCTTACCATTCTATTCAATTGATCTACATGACTACAAATTCTTGACCTCCTCTTTATGGATAAGAGTTGGATTAGGAAGCCAAGGTACCTCAATTAGTAGTATTCAATATTATCAAATCGTCTGACTTCATCAGGTTCATATAATGATGCTAAATATTGTGCGTATATTTTTCGATAATTTAGGGTAAGCCAGGTGTAATAACCCAAATATTTCGAAAATTAATATAAGGGTATTTTGGTCATTTAAATAATGAACGAGGGTAAATCTGTAAAGAATTTCCAGATGAGAGTGGAACATTGCATGAGCAAACACCAAACTTAAATTCAAGTTTTAAAATATTGAGAGTTGATTAAAATCACTAAATAAGTGAAAACCCAGTTGAGACCAAAACAAACAGGTCCTTAACTTACTAATAGTATAAATATAAACCCTTGTCTTAAGAACGCAAAATTTCTGAGATTTGAAAGAGGGAGAAACCCCAGAGCTTGGAAGGGGGAATTCAACATCAAAGATCATGGAAGAAGGCTTGAAGCATCAAAGATCAAAGGAGACGCGACAACGCAAGGTCGAGCACGAGGAATCCACGGTGTCGACAAACACAAGGTGAGTGAACTCTCAATTTCTTGGGTATTTGAGCAAAAACCCAAATGCCGGCTATATGTATAATCAAATAGCATTAAATTTGATGGAACTTAGTTAAGAACATGTTGAATTAAGTATCTTATGCATTTTTGGTATGGAAATTAGGAATTTGAGCAAGAATCAAACCTAGGGTCATGATCTTGAACTAGGGCAAGATAATGTGTTGATTAAATGTATAGAATGATTAGAATGTGTTTAAATATGTGTTAGAATGTTATTTGTATGATTTTAGAACCTTTTGGGAGATTGGAATGATCAAGGGATAGAGTTTGGAGGGTTTGGGAAAACCCAGATTCGCGAGCGCCGTCCGTTGGTGGGGCTGCTGGTCCACCGGCGAGCCCACCGACAGGGATATCTTTATTTAGAACATAGTCGTCGGTAGGCTGCTGGTCCATCGGCAGGCCCACCGACAGCGGCTCGTGTAGGCACTTGTAGGGGGGGGAGGAACCTTGGAAGGCAATGGGCGCACTACCCCCACCGACCTCACACCGCTGGTCCACCGGGGAGGTCACTGGCTGGTTAGATTGTTTAGGCGAGAGTAGAGGGATGTACCCCACTGACCCTGTCGACAGGTCACCGGTCCACCGGTGAGGCCACCGTACAGGGGAGTTTATCTGAGACCATAGGTGTTTGTTGGCAGGCCACCGGTCCACCAGCGAGCCCACTAACAGGGGGTTTGTTTGAAGATTGCAGGTGCCTGTCCGTAGGCTCCATTGGCCCACCGACGAGTTCATCGACAAGGGATAAGTGTGGGGGATTCCTAGGGGAACCTTGAGGGTTGGGGTGGACCACCTCCACCGACTAGTCCATCGATGAGTTCACCGAAGATTGGTGTGTTTTGTGAGTGCTTGGGAGGCGGGAGAGGTATCAGTCCACTGACCATGGTCCATCAACCAGGATGCCGACCTAACCAGTTATGGGAGTTGGTATCTGATTTATCTGAGGAAGCCTAGAGGAATGTGTAGTGAAGTTGTTTGGAGTTTGAGGGTGAGTGGTTACCCACTTAGTGTCACCACTATGTTCATAGGAACTGGGGAGTATGTGAGTTGGCTTGGGGTTCATATTGAACCTTGGGAATAGTATGGATCTATTGAGACTAATGAGGGGTTAATTGATAGTGTTATGAAGGTCATAGAGACCTACGTAGAATTGTGGAATGGAACGGACATATGTAAGGCATTAATCAACTTTGAAGGCAAAGCCTCAATCCAATCTAATGAGGAAAAATCAAATTAATGAGATAAAGTTGTACATAACTTCTGAATAAGTAAAAGTACAGTGATAAGATGTAAAGGCTAAGGCTTGATCCACAAGTGAGATGATTCATACATGTGAATAAGAATGTGCATAACAAGGTTCGCCATGTCGATGTCGCTTGGCATGTCGCTAGGTGACATTGGCGACATGGTGTAAAAAAGGGGACATGTCGGGGAAATGCGGGGAAACCATGGATTTTTGTCCCAAACTTTAAACATGTCTAATTAAGATCTAAATGCATCCAAATATATCAAAAAATGCAAAAAACAAATGTCGAATCATTAAAAGTCATTCCTTGAGGGGGTTAATTTACACGCTGTCGGGTCTGTAAGCTGTAAAAAAAGATGCTACATCTAATTAAGCCAAACAAAAAATGAATGTTTGTCAATTAAAAGATATATAAAACTAGAAATCAAGTGCCATATCTATGAGGGGAAAAGGGAAATATGGGGGCAATGATGGGGAATTTTGGGGAAATGTGAGATTTTTAATGGGTTTTCCCCCCAAGTTTTAAACAACCCTAAGTAGTGTCTAAATACATAAAAAAAATGCAAAAAATGTTTAACATTTTTCTTTAATTTTTAAAAAATTTTCAAAAAAATTGAAAAATTTCCCCCATGTCCCTGACATGTCGCCCATGTTGAGAGACATGGGGGAAATACCGAAAAAAAATTGAAAATTTTCCCCATGTTACTGACATGTCACCCATGTCGCCGTCATATCACCGAAATCAGGGTAAAACGATTTGCACATTGATTTCGTGTCGCCCACCTCGGAATTGGCGACATGGGTGACATGTCGCCGACATTGTATACACTAGTGCATAACATGTGTAATGAACAAGTGACGCATGAGTACAGATGTGAGTATTACATAGATGTTAACTACGTATGGGAATGCGAATGTATATGATGTGTAGATGTGGGGATTTACGAATGTCTCCAAGGTATAATTGAATAGAGAGGTGTAGACCATAAATGGTGTTATAGCGAAAAATCACGAATACTAAATGATCAAGGATGTAATCTGTATATAGTAAAAGATGAAAAAGTATGCATGCTTATGAATAAACATAAGGTATGATAATGGAAAGTAAGGTAATGAGAGGTAAGTAATACCCTCGGCTATACTAAGTCATTGGCATAGTGTTGTGTAAGGTCTATAATAATATAGACTGAATGAGATTCTGAATGATGTTATACTTGATAATTTGCATAAGACATTAGTAATGTGATGGAAAGGCAAAATTATGTAAGTCCTTGAAAGTGCTTGGTGTAGTTGTTCATTTGTTTATGAATAGCATGGTATTTGTAAAAGAGGAACTTGTGTGTGATTTCAAGTTATGTGGTAACATGGAAGTGCGAATCCATGATATATGATGATCTGAATGGATGTAGATGCTTTTGTAATGAAATGTCTTCTATTCACTGCATTTAGTTAAACTTAAATGAATTAGAACACCACTGCATTCCATATTGACTTCACGGTCGAGAGGACCAACGGTGACTCAACTCTAGAATGAGTTGGAATGGATAATGGTAACGATATTGAGAATGCCGAAAGAGGCAGAGTGGGGAAGTTCTATGTGATGCCCCGAATAGCCCAAGAGAGGTAAGATAAGGGTGAGGACCGAAGATGTCCAACAAGCCCAAATGTTTGTTTTATAGTTTAACTATTGGATGTGCCACGGGAGAAGTTCTATGTGATGCCCTGGATATATCCACAGGGGTAGTCCTATGTGATGCTCAGATATATTTCCGTGATAAAAAATAACGGTGGGACAAGAGCATCCCATGGGTTGAGAAACCATAAAACTGTGGTGTACACAAAATCCTCTAGGGTGCCATAGCCAAATTTGGTGCATATAGTCTATGTGACATATGTGGCAGCAGTGGGGATCGGGCGTGAGCATCCAATGGTCATAACAGCAACAATATGCATTAACTTATCATTTGTTTGTTGAATTGTGAATTGAGGGAGACTTGACTCTCTTATGAATTCTCATGGAGCATACTGCATCATGTAGTTGTGTAAATGTAAGTGGACTAGCATGCATATTACCAAACCCAGTGAGAACGGATGAGTGAACGGCATGGTGTGCTGATTGTTGTGATGTGTTTGATTAGAATGGTATTTAGTAGATGTTAAGTATTCATATTTAAAGATTAGAATATGTAAATGTTAAGTAATGGATTAGATAGAAGCCACATGAGAATGAGTAGAAGATAAGAACTGAGCTATATAAATGATGAAGCTAGACTTGTGAGGTACTGTGAACAGAATTGTGTAGATGAGAAAAACTGTATTGCATAAATCCAAATATTAAAGTAAATTAAAGTCATAAATTGAATCACGTAAAGGTTATAAACATAAAGACAAAGATGTCAAGAACTGTTATGAATTGTCATAATCCACCTATAAGGCACTCCACATTTATTTACTGGATTGTGTTTCTGAGTAAATACCCGGTTATTGCGGGTTTACTCACGGGCTTTATAGCTCACGCTCGTCGATATATATTTTTCAGGTTGTGCTGCGAACTCTGAGAGGATTACTGGTGGGCTTCGGGTAGGAAGCTTCTTATTTGAATGTGGTTAGTAGAGATCTTGGTAATGTAATCTATAATTTAGATTAATTTTTGACTCTTGTTATTCACTTGTTTGCCACCTCCTGTTGAGGTGGTGAGAGTTGCATTGCTAGATTCTAGTGGTGACCCTTGCGGGGTATACCTTGGAATCGGGATGTGACAAAGTGGTATCAGAGCCTAGGATTTAATAATTCTTAGGAAAAAAGTGAGAAGACGGATAGAAAGAAATATGTGTAATAGGATTACAAAGAGCACCTATAGGATTTTATGGGTAACATAAGTAAGGGGATAGATATGTAAGGTTGAGAGTAGGATTGTTTGTTGATTGTGCATTCTTAAGAGTTACTTTCTGAAAGATGCGAAGGATAAGAAGCGCACTATTCCTGAAGGTCTGAAGATTGAACTTTAAGAATGTGATCTATGGTGAGTTTATTGGGTTGGGAGGTCCAATGGGACATGACCACCAAAGACTTGCAAGGTGTTGACTGCCAAAACGTATGTAAATATGTACGACCCTAACACTGACCAAGTACCTCCATAAATAAGGGGCGATGTAGTTGCAAATACATCAAACCTAGAATTTATGAAAAGGAAGGTGTGTTAGTGTAATTATAAAGAAATGATAAAAGACACATTACGATGTATTTATGATGGTTCAAAGAGGAATTTCGACCAAGTATAATGAAGATGATAAATGATTTGAATAAAACCTAGATTAACATGATAAAGATGAAAGAAATGTGAAAATATGAAAAGGCCTGAAAATTTTGGTTTGGTGTGGTTCGAGGTGTGATGTATGGTAGAAGTCTCTGTATGGTGTAAATAAGTTGTTTACAAGTATTGAAGTGTTTGACTTGTGTTGTGCTAAAGTAGTGATTCGTATAATAATGGAGAACTAGACCGGTAGAATTTGAGTACATATGATTGTATGGAGTATTTGGCATCATAGTGTTTAAACTCGGAAATCGGCTCGGGATAGGCCGAGACGGACCTGCTGCATTTAATTAAAAAAAAAAAAAACAAAACCTTGGATCGTTCCAATCCAGTTGCTTTGGGGTTTTTCTTGTCTTGGAACCAACTCGGGGATCGTCCCCTTCCGATCCCTTGCACTATGTTTGGCATTACTAGCTAAGGAAGATTTCGTCTATTAATGAGGGAGATTGTGGGGTCCAGTTTTGGACGGGTGTCACGTGGGTGGGCCCGATAGAGGCTGGCATGCTACGGATATTGGCAATCTACTGATACTGGTAGACTGGAATGGCACACAAGAGTCTCGAATCGGTAATGTACGAGTACGAGATAGTGACGAGGACAAGAATTGAACATCAGGGAATCGATTGATGACATGAATGAGTTATGTGTAACAGTTAGATGGAACCATTAGAGGTGGTTTATGATTTGACATAGGGATTGACTAATTGGTCGAGTATAGTGTGATCGGATAGCCATTTTATGTTGGACATGAGATGGATGATGCACGAGGGTGCGAGTGATGTGATCTTCATATGTGAAGTGATAGTTCCGAACCTTAGAGTGTGTTGCCTTATTGAAGTTCGGGACAAAATTCTTTTAAGGAAGGTAGATTGTAATAACCCAAAAATTTTGAAAAATTAATATAAGGGTATTTTGGTCATTTAAATAATGAGTGACGGTAAATCAGTTAAAATTCGCTAGATGAGAGTGGAACATTGCATGAGCAAACACCAAACTTAAATTCAAGTTTTAAAACATTGAGAGTTGATTAAAATCACTAAATAAGTGAAAACCCAGTTGAGACCAAAACAAACAGGTCCTTAACTTACTAAGAGACTATAAATATAAACCCTTGTCTTAAGAACCCAAAATTTCTGAGATTTGAGAGAGGGAGAAACCTTAAGAAGGGAATTCAACATCAAAGATCATGGAGGAAGGCTTGGAGCATCAAAGATCAAAGGAGACGCGACAACGCAAGGTCGAGCATGAGGAATCCACGGCGTCGACGGACACTAGGTGAGTGAACTCTCAATTTCTTGGGTATTTGGGCAAAAACACAAATGCCAGCCATATGTGTAATCAAATAGCATTAAATGTGATGGAACTTAGTTAAAAGCATGTTGAATTAAGTATCTTATGCATTATTGGTATGGAAATTAGGAATTTGAGCAAGAATCAAACCTAGGGTCATGATCTTGAACTAGGGCAAGTATCTTATGCATTATTGGTATGGAAATTAGGAATTTGAGCAAGAATCAAACCTAGGGTCATGATCTTGAACTAGGGCAAGATAATGTGTTGATTAAATGTATAGAATGATTAAAATGTGTTTAAATATGTGCTAGAATGTTATTTGTATGATTTTAGAACCTTTTGGGAGATTGGAATGATCAAGGGTTTGAGTTTGAAGGGTTTGGGAAGACCCAGATTCGTGAACGCCATCCGTCGGTGGGCTGCCGGTCCACCGGCGAGCCCACCGACAGGGACTATCTATATTTAGAACACAGAGCTGTCAGTAGGCTGCCGGTCCATCGGCAAGCCCACCAACAGCGGCTCGTGTAGGCACTTGTAGGGGTGGGGGGGAAACCTTGGAAGGCAAGGGGGCACTACCCCCACCGACCTCACACTGCCGGTCCACCGGGGAGGCCACCGGCGGGTTAGATTGTTTAGGGGAGGGCAAGGGGATGTACCCCACCGACCTCGTTGACAAGCCACTGGTCCATCGGCGAGGCCACCGACATGGCGGTTTATCTGAGACCATAGGTGTCCGTCGGCAGGCCACCGGTCCACTGGCGAGGCCACCAACAGGGGGGTTTATCTGAGACCATAGGTGTTCGTTGGCAGGCCACCAGTCCACCGGCGAGCCCACCGATAGGGGGTTTGTTCGAGGATTGCAGGTACCCGTCGGCGGGCTCCATCGCCCCATCGACGAGGTCACCGACAAGAGATCAGTGTGGGGGATTCCTAGGGGAACCTTGAGGGTTGGGGTGGACCACCTCCACCGACTAGTCCATCGATGAGTTCACCGAAGAGTGGTGTGTTTTGTGAGTGCTTGGGAGGCGGGAGAGGTAACAGTCCACTGACCATGGTCCACCGACTAGGATGCCGACCTAACCAGTTATGGGAGTTGGTGTCTGATTTATCTGAGGAAAACTAGAGGAATGTGTAGTGAAGTTGTTTGGAGTTTGGGGGTGAGTGGTTACCCACTTAGTGTCACCACTATGTTCATAGGAAGTGGGGAGTATGTGAGTTGGCTTGGGGTTCATACTGAACCCTGGGAATAGTATGGATCTATTGAGACTAATGTGAGGTTAATTGGTAGTGGTATGATGTTCATAGAGACCTACGTAGAATTGTGGAATAGAACGGGGCTAGGTGTCCCAACTACCGTGGTGATATGTAAGGCATTAATCAACTTTGAAGGCAAAGGCTTAATCCAATGTAATGAAGAAAAATCAAATTAATGAGATAAAGTTGTACATAACTTCTGAAGAAGTAAAAGTATAGTGATAAGATGTAAAGGCTAAGGCCTGATCCACAAGTGAAATGATTCATACTTGTGAATAATAATGTGCATAACACGTGTTATGAATGAGTGACACATGAGTACAGATGTGAGTATTATGTAGATGTTAACTATGTATGAGAATGCAAATGTGTATGTTGTGTAGATGTGGGGACTTATGAATGTCTCCAAGGTATAATTGAATAGAGAGGTGTATACCATAAATGGTGTTATAGCGAATGATCATGAATACTAAATGATCAAGGATGTAAACTGTATATAGTAAAAGATGAAAGAGTATGCATACTTATGAATAAACATAAGGTTTGTTAATGGAAAGTAAGGTAATGAGAGGTAAGTAATACCCTCGGCTATCCTAAGTCATTGGCATAGTGTTGTGTAAGGTCTATAATAATATAGATTGAATGAGATTCTGAATGATGTTATGCTTGATAATTTGCAGAAGACATAGTAATGTGATTGAAAGGTCAAATGATGTAAGTCCTTGAAAGTGCTTGGTTGTAGTTGTTCATTTGTTTATGAATAACATGGTCTGTATAAAAGAGGAACTTGTTTGTGATTTTACCACAGAAACGTAAGGTATGGTAATGGAAAGTAATGTAATGAGAGGTAAGTAATACCCTCGGCTATCCTAAGTCATTGGCATAGTGTTGTGTAAGGTCTATAATAATATAGATTGAATGGGATTCTGAATGATGTTATGCTTGATAATTTGCAGAAGACATAGTAAAGTGATTGAAAGGTAAAATGATGTGAGTCCTTGAAAGTGCTTGGTTGTAGTTGTTCATTTGTTTATGAATAACATGGTATGTGTAAAAGAGGAACTTGTTTGTGATTTTAAGTTATTTGGTAACATGGAAGTGCGAATCCATGATGTATGATGATCTGAATGGATGTAAATGCTTTTGTAATGGAATGTCTTCTATTTACTACATTTAGTTAAACTTAACTGAATTGGAACACCACTGCATTGCATATTGACTTCACGGTCGAGAGGACCAACGGTGACTCAACTCTAGAATGAGTTGGAACGGATAATGGTAATGATATTGAGAATGCCGAAAGAGGCAAGAGTTGGGAAGTTCTATGTGATACTCCGGATAGCCAAAGAGAGGCAAGATAAGGGTGAGGACCGAAGTTGGCCAACAGGCCCAAATTATGTTTTATAGTTTAACTATTTGATGTTGTGAACTGGGATGTGTCACGGGGGAAGTTCTATGTGATGCCTAAGATATATCCACAGCATGGTTTCAAGGATCGGCCGATACCGGTCCGTACAGGCCGGTTCGGACCGGGACCGGTTCGGTTCCAACCCGCGATACAAGCCTTTGTATCGTCGGGTTATGGACCGGTGACCGGTTCCGCCGGTCCGTCTGATCCGGCGACCGGTCCCGCCGATCCGTCCGGTCCGGCGACCGTCCACCGATCCCTCCGGTCCGGTGACTGATACAGCCGGCCTACGGTCCGACGACCGGTTCCGCCGGTCCGGCTACCGGTCTCTCCGATCCCACCGGTCCGACGCGCTCTGAAATTTTTAAATTTTAAATTTTTTTTTTTCTGTACCGGCTCCGGTCCGGCCGGTACCGGTCTGTACCGACGATCCGGACCAGAACCGGTCCGTCGACCGGTTCTGGTATTTAAAACCCTGATCCACAAGGGTAGTCCTATGTGATGCCTGGATCTATTCCTGTGATAAAAAATAACGGTGGGACATGAGCATCCCATGGGTTGAGAAACCCTAAAACTTTGGTGTAAACAGAATCTGCTAGGGTGCCTTAGCCTGAATTGGTGCATATAGTCTATGTGACATATGTGGCAGTAGTGGGGGTCAAGCGTGAACATCCAGTGGTCATAACAACAATAGTATGCATTAACATATCATTTGTTTGTGATTAAATTGTGAATTGTGAAAAAGGGAGACTTGACTCTCTTATGAATTCTCATGGTGCATATTGCATCATGTAGTTGTGTAAATGTAAGTGGACTAGCATGCATGTTACCAAACCCGGTGAGAACGGATGAGTGAACGGCATGGTGTGCTGATTGTTGTGATGTGTTTGATTAGAATGGTGTTCAGTAGTTGTTAAGTCTGCATATTTGGAAGACACTAAGAATGGTAACTAGTAGAGGTTAACAAGGTAGAAGTTAGTTTATGTTAAAGAATAGGATATCTAAATGTTAAGTAATGGATTTGATAGAAGTCACACGAGAATGAGTGGAAGATGAGAACTGAGCTATATAAATGATGAAGCTAGACTTATAAGGTATTGTGAATAGAATTGTGTAGATGAGAAAAACTGTATTGCATAAATGTGAGTATTGAACTAAATTAAAGTCATAAATTGAATCACGTAAAGTTTAAGAACATAAAGACAAAGATGTCAAGAACTTTTATGAATTATCATAATCCCCCTATAAGGTACTCCACATTTATTTATTGGATTGTGTTTCTAAGTAAATACTCAGTTATTGCGGGTTTACTCACGGGCTTTGTAGCTCACGCTCGTTGATATATATTTTTCAGGTTGTGCTGTGAACTCTTAGAGGATTACTGGCGGGCTTCGGGTAGGAAGCATCTTATTTGAACGTGGTTAGTAGAGATCCTGGTAATGTAAATCTATAATTTAGATTAACTTTTGACTCTTGTTAGTCACTTGTTTGCCTCCTCCTGTGGAGGGGGTGAGAGTTGCATTGCTGGAGCCCTTGCGGGGTATACCCTGGAATCGGGATGTGACACGTGGATACATTGAAGGGGTATATAAGTTCATCAAGTTTGCATTCAGCCGTGGGGCCACAATCGATGGGAGGTTGAAGTGTTCATACCTGAATTGCAACAATGTCTTGTATCATGATAGATTAACAGCATACGATTTTATGTTACGCGATGGATTCAATAAAAAATTACAAAACATGGTTTTTTCATGGTGAGGGTGAAACATATTCAATGTTTTACGAAATTAAATCTGATAGTGGTGGAAGCGAGGGACATGAAATGGGAGTATTGTTGGATGATGCCTTTGGAATACCAAACCCAAATATAGATTCGGATGATCCGACACAGGAAAGTGTTCATGGGCTCGATGCAGAAGCTGATAGATTCTTAAAATTGATAAGAGATGCAGAGCAAGCGTTGTACCCATGATGTAAGTCACACGAAGTTGTCATTTATTGTGAAGTTATTTCACATAAAGTGCCTTAATGGTTGGAGGAACAAGTCATTCACCTTGTTACTAGACTTGTTGAGAGGTACTCCCTGAGGGGTCGACTTTGCTGGGTAATTTCTATCAAACCAAAAAGATTATATCAGAATTGGGGCTCGATTACAGCAAGATTGATGCATGCCCCAATGATTACATGTTGTATGGAAAGGACTCTGCAAACAAGCAATCTTGTGAAATTTGTGGTACTTCAAGATGGAAGAGATACTAGGATAACACACGATGTAAGAAGGAAAATGTCGGCAAAGATTTTGCGTTACTTCCCGTTGAAACCAAGGCTACAAAGGTTATGTCTTAAAAAATGGCTTCTGACATGAGATGGCATGATGAGGGCAGAACTAGGGATGGGGGCTCAAGGCATCCTGCTGATTCCATAGCATGGAAACATTTTGACTCAACTAATCCGTTCTTCTCATCGGACCCTCACAACGTTCTACTTGCGTTGGCGAATGACGGCTTCAACCTATTTACGACAATGAGCATTGCTCACAGTTTATGGCCGGTGGTTCTAATTCCATACAACTTGCCACCATGGATGTGCATGAAGCAACCCGACATTATGCTGTCATTGCTCATCCTCGGTCCTTCACGCCATGGAAATGACATCGACGTTTACTTGAGGTCATTAATTGATGAGTTGAAAGAATTGTGGGGATCCGGAGTAGCCACTTATGATGCATCAAGGAATGAGACATTTCAAATGCGTGCGACATTGATTTGGACCATTAGTGACTTCCCAGGGTATGCCATCTTATCCGGTTGGAGCACGAAAGGGAAGTTTACATGCCCTTTGTGCCACAAAGATACCTGCATTGTAAGGGAAGGAAACAATATTACATTAGACATCGTCGTTTCTTACTGTCTGATCATAGGTTTTGACGTGAAAAACAATTGTTCGATGGTACCGTAGAAGATAGACCCCCTCCAATTCTAATGACTGGGTTAGATATCTTAGCGGCGTTGGCAGGTTTTAATTTTACGTTGAGCAAGCATATTGGGAGGAAACGTTCAAGATAGCCAAATAATGAATTAATGTTGTACAATTGGAAGATCGGTATTTTGTTTAAGAGTAATTTACACTTACCTCCCTTCACGTGTGCTGGAACCTCAAAGACCTCCTTTCAGTTTTGAAAACCACCACTTACCTCCCTTGCACATTTGCCACCGTTAACCCATTTAACGGTTAAGGTAAAGTGTATCGCCATTGTCGGGTTGCCAGAGCATTTGTGGAATCACAACTTTCGTAGTGTGATCGGAGATTTTTTTGGGGGTCTTGCATCTTCGGAGGTGTCTACTACGGGGTTAGGGGGTAGCTTTTTGAAAGTGTCTTTGGAGGTGCGCATTGTGGCCGCTTGGAAGATCCCAAGATCGATATGAATTTCTGACGGTCGCCGGTGGTTTGAGGCGAGCATAGAAATTGTTGCAGAGAGGGGTTCTTCGGAGATGCGAGGGGCAGCTATTGGGGAAGATGATGACGTGGCTAAGGGGTCAAGAAATGACAGGAGTGCTAGACGCATTAACCTTGCGCAGACTGTTGGTCTCGAGGTTGGTGTTAGCGTCGGTGGCAGAGAAGAAAGCTACACCCAATCAGTTTCTGGGGCTCTTCTGCGGGTGTCAAGGGAAACAAGAGATTCAAATTGCTTTTTGGAAGTGGTTCTACATCTTTCTGATCCTCAAAAGAAGTTGACAGGCATGCAGGTTAGGGATCTGGGGTGGGTGATGACCTATACCCAAATGTGTGTGGAGAGTTTGGGGGTGGGCCATCGGTAGACCCCACTTTGGGGAGGCGTGCGGAGCCCACTCCATCTGGGTTTGTTAATGGCAGTATGGTTTTTGGGCCCAAAGTGGGAGCCCGTTATGGTTTAAATTTGTTTCAGGATGGGGACGCGGGTACTTACGGGTTAGTGGGCCTGGTAAGGAGGCGGGACCCATAATGGCAGTTGATGTCCAATTGTTGGGAGCACATGGGAAGGCAGGGGTTTCTCTGGTGGGTTTAGGCTCTAGGCAGAGGCCAGATGGTGCTCTTGGTGGGGGTCCGTCTTCTTTTGGGCAGTCTCGTCCTCTCCGGGTGGAGAATCTGGTCGACGATCATCTCTCTGTTAGAATGAATACTATTGTAGCGCAGAAGGACGTGGCGGGGCATTGCATGAAGAGAGATGATTTGATTAGGTTGTATTCTCAGCGTCTGGAGACTGGGGATACCAGATCGTTGGGTCAAGCGATTAGAATGGCTTTGCGAGAGGGTTTGGCGCCATTTGAGAGTGCGGGTTCAGGTGCTTTCGTCGAGATTGGATGCTGTCGAATCTGGTGCAGAGGTGTGTAGACCTGATTTGCTCAAAGGTGACGTTGATTTCAAAGGTAAGGGAGGCTTAGATCGTTCAAGGAAAGGCGATGGCAAAGTTCACCAGATTTATGTCAGAAGAGGCCTGCTGAAAGAGAAGTATATTTCGGATGCTTCTTTTGTTCAGATTGACGAGGGCGTGGGAGGTGAGATGATCGGTAGTAGTGGCGGTGGGTTGAAGGAGCCGGATGCCGATTCCTTTTGTGGGTTTGTTCGGGCGTCCTCTCTGCTCCGATTACCCTGGTGGTCCTTGAACCTTCGAATGCTAATATGCAAGTCGAGTCGGCTGTTCCGTTTCACTGTGTTACCCCTTTGTAGTAGGAGTTGGATAATTTGGGGAGTGTGTTGCTGGAGGTGTAGGTTTGGGCGTGTGGGGGGACCCTTTAGTTTTGTAGCCTTGTTCGGAGGCACCTGCCTTTGATGTGGCTGTTAGTGAGGGGTTTGAGGGTGCAGGGGATCTAGAGGAGGGTGAGGTGGGTAGGATGGTTGATTTCATGTCCACAGTCGTGGATGAGATCCGTGATGTTAAAGGTAAGGCTATCTCAGTGCGGGAAGCGGTTGAAACCTTTAGGGCTTGATTCGAGGGTGAAGAGGTAGTGCTTGATGAAGATCATTAGTTGGAATACCTGAGGTCCAGGTAAGGTAGAAAAGAAGAGGACAATTAAGGACTTGTGCTTGAGTATTAGACATGACATTTTAGTTTTGATTGAAACCAAAAAGGAAGTTATTGATCAAGTTTTGGTGAGACGTTTATGGGAGGATAAAGATCAGAGTTGGGAGTTTATACCGGCTTTAGGGACGATAGGGGGTTTCGTAGTGATGTGGGATAGGGCTTCCTTGGTGGGTGGAGTTAGGTCTCGTGGTAGGTTCAGTTTGTCTATCCCTTTCAAGAGTGAGATCGATGGTTTTCAGTGGGTTCTATCCGCGGTGTATGGTCCTAATAGAGCGAGGGATGGGGTGGCTTTTTGGGAGGATATTAGAGGCATTAAAAGGAACTTTGATGGGGCATGGTGCCTGATTGGGGATTTTAATGTGGGTCGGTTTGTTAGTGAGAAGAGTGGTGGTGTGTCGAGAGTTGCTAGGAGTATGAGGAAATTTTCTTCTGTTATTAGGGCTTGTGATTTGGTGGATTATCCTTTAAATGGGGGCTCCTTCTGGTGGTCTAATGGGCAATCTAATCCTATTTGCTGTAGATTGGACAAATTTTTGGCCTCTATTGGTTGGGATGAGCATTTCCCCTTTACCTCTCAGCGGCTCTTGGCTCGTACCACATCAGATCATTGGCCTATCTTGATTAGTACTGATAATTTTCAGAGTGGTCCGTCTCCATTTAGGTTTGAGAACATGTGGCTGTCCCAGCCTTCCTTTCAGGCTTCGATTAAGGCTTGGTGGGAGGATTCTCTTGGGGCTTGTAATGGGTGGGCTGGTTTTAAGTTTATGAGAGGTCTTAGAGGTTTGAGAGGCAGAATTAAGAGCTGGAATGGGGAATTTTTTGGTAGGATTGGGGATAGAAAGTCTAAGCTTTTGGGTAGGTTGATGGAGATTGACCAGGGGGAAGATGTGAGATCTTTGAATGGGGAAGAGTTGGAGGAGAGGAAGAGAATTAAAGAAGACCTCGAATGAGTTGGTGTCCTTGAGGGTGGGAAATGACAGAGTGAAATCAGTGGAGGACATTACTTTTGCGTTATCTGACTTTTACTCTCGATTGTACCAATTTGACACGTTTGATTTTGTACTGAAAAATAGGAGTGAGGATTTGTTGGGTGTTGAGGAGAGGCGGTGGATGGAGAGAGTCTTTGAGGAGGAGGAGATTAAATCAGCGGTTTGGGAGTTGGCGGGGGATAAGGCTCCAGGTCCCGATGGTTTCACAATTGGCTTTTTTCATAGTAATTGGGAGGTGATGAAGGAGGATCTCCTGTAGGTGTTCTTTGAATTCTTTGAGAGTGGGATTATTCATAGAGCTACCAATCCTACTTTCTTGGTTCTTATCCATAAGAAGCCTGGAGCGGTTGGGATTAAGGATTTTAGACCTATCAGTTTAACCACTAGCCTTTATAAAATCATTGCCAAGGTTCTGTCGATTAGGTTAAGGACAGTGCTCCTCACTTGGTCTCCCCTCAGCAAAGCGCATTTATTAAGGGGAGACAGATTGTTAATAGTATTCTTGTGGCAGTTGAGTGTGTGGAGGAGAGAGTTAGAGTGGGTATCCCGGGGTTGGTCATCAAGCTGGATTTGGAAAAAGTCTATGATCGGGTGGAATGGGATTTCTTGGATCATATTTTGGAGTGGAAAGGTTTTGGGGTGAGATGGAGGCGATGGATGGCCGATTGTCTAAGGAATGTGTGCTTCTCATTTTTATTTAATGGGTCTATTCATGGCTTCATCCCTTTCTCTAGGGGCCTCAGACAAGGAGATCCTCTCTCTCCGTTCTTGTTCACCCTAGTTGGGGATGTCTTGAGTTGGTTTAGGGGTTTAGCTGAGCAGAGGGGTTTCGTTCGAGGGTTTCGATGGAGGTGTCTCATCTCTAGTTTGCCGATGACACGATTTTGTTCATTGAGGCTGATATTCAGCAGGTTAGATGGGTTAAAAGTATCCTTAGTGTTTGAGATGATGTCTGGTATGAAGATCAATTTGGAGAAGACTTCGGTGACGGGGATTCATGTGGGAGGGGAGTTGTTGGGAGAGTGTGTCATGGCTTTGGGGTGTGGGATTGGGGAGTGGCCGTTGACTTACTTAAGGCTACCCTTGGGGGGTAATTTTAGATCTTTGGCTTTTTGGGACCCTATTGTTGAACAGATTGAACAGAGTTGGCAGGTTGGAAGAGGAATTGCTTGTCTTTGGGTGATAGGATTACTCTTATCCAGGCCGTTATGGCCAACTTGCTCGTCTATTACATGTCCCTGTTTCGTATGCTGAAGGGTGTGGCTTCTCATATCGAGAAGCTACAGCGGCAGCTTTTATGGGACGGGAATGGTAGGAGGAGGGATCACCTGATTAAATGGGAGGAGGTTTGTAAGAATATGGAATTAGGTGGTTCGAATTTGGGTAACACAGTGGATCGAAATTCAGCGTTGCTTGCTAAATGGCTTTGGAGGTTCAATGAGGAGCGGGATAATCTGTGGTGCAAGGTGATTGTTAGTAAGTACGGCGCCCATTTAAATGGGAGAGACTTAAACCTGAATGCAAGAGTGAGGTCGGCTAGTCCTTGGAAAGCAGTTTTGGCTCTCGCTCTCACATTTCTTTCCTTGGTTCGGTTTATTGTGGGATCTGGTACATTTGTATTCTTTTGGTCTGATATTTGGTTTGGGGAGACACCTTTCTACCTTTGCATTCCTAGTCTTTAGATTGGTTCAGTTTCGAGCCGCCTTGGTGTGTGAGGTTCTTTCCTAGTCAGAGTCCGGTCATGTGTGGAATCTTCCTTTGCGTAAAGATGTTAGGGAGGTGGAATTAGTGGAGATGGCTTCTCTCTTTCACACCGTCGATAAGTTTTTCTTGTCCCTTGATTGGTTGGATAGGAGGATTTGGTCTCCGGATATAAGAGGTATCTTTTCGTGTTGGTCGTTTTTCAGTCAGTGTCGTGCTAACAGGCTGAGGCCCATTATTTCCTTCTCTGCCCAGGCTGTATGGTCTGCTCATTCACCCCCTAGAGTCGGGGATTTTGTCTGGTCTGCACTACTTTATCGGATTAACACGGCGGATTTAATCCAGAGGAGGAGGAGGTTTATGGCTCTTTCACCTCATATGTTTCTTTGTAAAGTGGCGGAGGTGACTTATGATCATTTGTTCCTTCATTGTGCTGTGGCACAAGATTTGGTGTTTCTTCTTGAGGAGTATCGGGAGGTTGTGGGTTATGCCGGTCAATATCT
>JAUPMG010252297.1:0-21780 GCA_031762675.1 Pachysandra terminalis | reverse complement strand
TAGGATGAAAGTCAAGATACCTGTTTGATGTAGCCCTTCCAAATCTATACTCAGTTTCCAACTTTTGGCAGCTGATTATTGGGTAGAGGAAGGTCCAGAATGGAGGAGTATGTTAATCTTTTCTTCTTCTCCTTGGTACATCATCACCTTGTTTCGAATTGCTTGATAATTATCATCCAATTTGGCTGAAACTATAATAAAAAATGTACTTAGATGTAGATAAAATATTAACTTGTAAAAGTAGCTTGCGAACATTCCTTGTTCACAACTATAAAAAAAATGGAAATAGGCAACAATTAAAACTCGGCAGACTACAATGTTCATACATTATACAAACAACCAAAACCTGAACTAATGTGAGTAGGAACCTGTTGAGGTGTGGAGCCTGATGGTTTGTAAGCTCCAGCCTCGGTTCTCACCGCCTGACCGGAAGATTTTAGTTCGCTATTATTGGGGGTATCAACGTATTTTCCCTCAGTAATGTTATTGTAGCCCTAAATCATGTAGGGTTTTATAGATTTGACATTGTGTGCAACCAGGAAAGTGTGAGAGAGAGATCTCTGTAATCCTGTTCCTGTTTTTCTTGATCATAGTGAGTTTTCTGCTGCTCCGTGGTTTTTTTCCCAAAGGGTTTTCCACGTAAATCGATATGTTCTTGCTTTATTTTTGTTACTGCTTGTTTACTGTTCTCTACAACACCATGAATGATGTATTTATGTGGACGTAATTGTTTTTTTATACTATACGTGAACCTACATTTTAAAGTTTTAGTTTGCCTTCTATTACATTCTAGATTTTTTTTCTTCACATCAGGTCATCAATGTTGGGCTGATTCTTTTTTTTTTTTGATGAATAATGTTGGAGATGAAATTGCCTAAGGATACAATTTAACCTACTAAATTCTTAAAAAGTGAGAACAGACCTTTCAATAAAGTATATACATCTTAACTGTATATTAATTAAAAATAGTGATTATCTACTTCTGGACAGTTAAATGTGGTGAAAAGTACAACATTAAAGGCTTTTCCGGAAAGCTAAATGGCTATAAATGAAGTGCAAAAGACTGTTAACATCAGATGCATATTTTACATTTATTTATCAAGTCAGGCAAATTGCAATTGTTTTTTTTTTTTTTTATGAATAATGTTGGAGATGAAATTGCGTAAGGATACCATTTAACCTACTAAATACTTAAAAAGCGAGAACTGACCTTCCAATAAAGTATATACATCCTAACTGTATATTAGTTAAAAATAGTGATTATCTACTTCTGGGCAGTTAAATGTGGTGAAAAGTACATCATTAAAGGCTTTTCCAGAAAGCTAAATGGCTATAAATGCAGTGCAAATTGAACATTGCAATTTGCCAGACTTGATAAATAAATGTAAAATATGCATCTGATGTTAACAGTCTTTTATCCAAGAAGCCGTCCATAACTATGAACAGTTCACTTTTGCGTCACTGTATTATTTAGTCTACCATTACGTGAGTTGTATACCGTCACGAATTCGTAAAATAGGAGTTATCTATATCTATTAATTTTCTCAGCGATACAAGAAAATTGAAGGAAAAATAGTTTACGAGCAACTTTACTGCAAAATTAATGCACACACTCAGATGCAAATCAACCTCCATTTCAAGAGACCATGTACCTTCTCATGATCTAGATTAGGGGACCTTCCTAACTAAAAGAATATCCTTTAGCATGCCCTTAGGCCTCTGAAAAACTAAGGTTTAACACTAACTGATGAGTTGCAGAATTTTCTGGCACATGTAACAGCTGAAAGCGAGCCTGCACAACCATTTGTGCCTCACATATTTTCTTTTACTGCTCTCACCCAATGTAACAAAACAGTATAATGCTCAGTTTACATTATGGGTTCTCTATGCTCGCATGAAGACTCTCATCGCTACAACGCTATATGAAAGTTAAGTCAGTGGGATACAATAGCTTGCTCACATTCAACCAGGCATCTTTGGCTGTTTAGGGACCTTTCCACTTGACACTTATAAACAGCTTTTGGTTTTTCTTTTGATAATCATGCAATTGGCTTTGATTAGTTGTAATCATGTGCATTATGCAGGTTGTCTATGCTCTTACTCATAACAGTCTTCGAAATGGAAGTTCTTAAAAAGAAGAGAGCTTGGTTCAACGTGTGTTCTTTTTTTCTTATTAGATTTGTAAACTATTTTTCCTTCAATTTGCTGGTATCACGCAGAAAATTGAGAAATATAGATTGCTCATATTTTACGAATTCATGACAATATAAAACTCAATCACATAATGGAAGAGTAAATAATACAGTGATGAATAAGGAAGTGAACTATTCATAGTTATGGACGGCTTCTTGGATAAGAGACAGATATTTTACATTCATTTATCAAGTTACGCAAATTGCAATGTTCAATTTGCACTGCATTTTTAGCCATTTAGCTTTCCGAAAAGACTTTATTTGGCAAAAACTCTTAAGTATGAGATGTCCTTTAATGATGTACTTTTCACCACATTTAACTGTCCAGAAGTAGATAATCACTATTTTTTACTAATATACAGTTAAGATGTATATACTTCATTGGAAGGTCGGTTTTCGCTTTAGTATCCTTAGGCAATTTCATCTCCAACATTATTCATCAAAAAAAAAACCCCATCATTGATAATCTGACGTGACGAAAGAAAATCTCGAATGTAATAGAAGGCAAACTAAAACTTTAAAATATAGATTCACATATAGTATAAGAAAAATTAAGTCCACATAGATACATCATTTATGGTGTCGTAGAGAACAGCAAACAAGCAATAACAGAAATGAAGCAAGAACACAAAGATTCACGTGGAAAATCCTTTTGGAAAAAACCACGGACCAGCAGAAAATCCACTATGATCAAGAAAAACAGAAACAGGGTTACAGAGATCTCTCCCACACACTTTCTTGCTCGCACACAATGTCAAATCTATAACCCGACACGATTTAGGGCTACACTAACATTACTGAGGAAAAATACGAGTAATAATTGACTAAAAACTTCGGGTCGGGCGTTGAGAACCAAGGATGGATCTTACGAACCATCAGGCTCCACACCTCAACAGGCGCCTACTCACATTTGTTCAGTTTCTGCTTGTTTGTATAATGTATGAAAATTGTAGTCTGCCGAGTTTTAAATGTCGCCTACTTCCCTACTGGCAAAAATTTTAGTCAGGTTTTTTGTTTTCTTGATTATTTCTTTCTAGTTTAAGAAAGGAGAAAGCCACTTTGTTTAGCACAATTTTGTGTTGCAATGTAGCTTTTGCATTCAGAATCTTATCTCTGTGAATGAAATGACAGCACCTTTGTTACTTAATTCTGTTTACCCCGTTTCTTTTCTTTTACGTTATGCAGTTGTACTTTTGTCAAATAAACATGTTAACAAAAGTAATAAATTTAAGAAAATGAAGAGGTTGAGAACTTTCTAACCTTTTCAGAGGCGGGGAGACGTGTATTTTTCATCTACTTTTTTGTCCAAAAAATGGAAATTAGTATCTTGGTCAACATGCACATGGAGACACCTCAGAAGTAACAGAGGGGACCAGAGTGACTAACTAGAAGAAGAAGCCAATCTTTAGCTATTGTTGTTTGTATTGACTGATTTTGTTTGCCCATATCTATTTCTCTTTTATTTTCTCATTGCGGTGAAAATCTATAGATGCTTCTGAAATTTCCATTTTTCTTTTGTACACACACGCACACACGCACACACACCCCCCAAAGTTTTGATTCTTCCTTTTCAGCATTTCCTTTAATATTTGGATCATAATCTCAAGTAACTTGGTTTCTTTACCCATTCAAATTTCACAATTAAACTTTTGGAAACCATGAGACAACAGAGATGTATTATAAGACAACAATAATTAATCTTATAAAAACAGCAACTATATAATTAATTAAGAAGAATTGCTTTTAGATTAAGAAGATTTCTCATACTTAAAATTGCAAAGATCAATTTGCACTGCATTTATAGCCACTTAGCTTTCCAGAAAAGCCATTATTTGGGAAAAACTTTTAAGTATGAGAAGTCTTTTAGTGGTGTACTTTTCACCACATTTAACTGTCCAGAAGTAGATAATCACTATTTTTTACTAATATACAGCTAAGATGTAGATACTTTATTGGAAAGTCAGCTCTGGTTTTGGAAGTATTTAGTCGGTTAAATGGTATCCTTAGGTAATATCATCTCCAATATTATTCATCCAAAAAAAAAACAAACAACCCCAACATTGATAGCCTGACGTGAAGAAACAAAATTTAGAATGTAAAAGAAGACAAACCAAAACTTTAAAATGTAGATTCACATATAGTATAAAAAAAAAATTGCGTCCACATAAATACATCATTCGTGGTGCTATAGAGAACAGTAAACAAGCAATAACAGAAATAAAGCAAGAACACACAAATTTACGTGGAAAACCCTATTGGGAAAAAACTACGGAGCAGCAGAAAATCCACTATGATCAAGAAAAATAGGAACAGAATTACAGAGATCTCTCTCACATACTTTCCTGCTCACACACAATGTCAAATCTATAGCCCTACATGATTTAAGGCTACAATAACATTACAGAGGGAAAATACAAAAATACCCCCAGTAATAGCCAACTAAAAACTTTGGGTCGGGCGGTAAGAACCGAGGCTGGATCTTAAGAACCATCAGGCTCCACACCTCAACAGGTGCCTACTCACATTTGTTAAGTTTCTGCTTGACCAAAAATATCCACTGACAAAAATTTTAGTCTGGATTTTTGTTTTCTTGATTATTTCTTTCTAGTTTAAAAAATGAGAAATCCCCTTTGTTTATCACAATCCACAAATGGCACCATTTGGTGTTCCAATGTAGCATTAGCATTTAGAATCTTATAACAACAGCACCTTTGTCGCTTATTCTTTTTTCCCCTTTTTCCTTTGTCTTCTGCTTTGCAGTTGTAATTTTTTGTCAAATAAACATGTTAACAAAAATAATAAATATAAGGTAATGAAGAGGTTGACAGCTTTCTATATTATTGGAGGCGGCAGGAAGGGTATTTTCATCTACCATTTTTTCCGAAAAATGGAAATTAGTATTTTGACCAACATGCGCATGAAGACACCTCAGAAGTAACTGAGGGGACCAGAGTGAACAACTTGAAGAACAAGCCAATCTTAGTCATTATTATTGTTTGTATTCACTGATTTTGTTTGACTGTATCTATTTCTCTTTTATTTTCTCATTGAGGTGCTAATGCCATCTGCAGATGCTTCTGAAATTTTCATTTTTCTTCTGTACCTGTATCTATCTAATGTATCTTTGTCCCCCCCAGCTATAATTCTTCTTTTCCTGTCTCAACTAAGTTAGTTTCTTTTACACATTCAAATTTCACAATTAACCTTTTGGATGTGATGAGACAACAGAACTGTATTATTAGACAACATTGGTTAATCTTGTAAAAACAAGAATTATATAATTGATTAAGAAGACTTGCTTTTAGATTACTATTTGGTAAAAATGCATTATCTAGACAAGAAAACTCAGCAAAGAATTTCTTCGAGTTTTTCTGTGGAATTTATTTTTGTGCTTGCATTTATCATTTTTATCAAAAACAAGAATTATATAATTGATTAAGAAGACTTGCTTTTAGAATACTATTTGGTAAAAATACATTAACTAGACAAGAAAACTCAGCCAAGAATTTCTTCGAGTTTTTGCATGGAAATTTTTTCTGTGCTTGCATTTTATCATTTTTATATTGTTTACATTGTTGCAAGCTGTACACCTGCTTTAAGAAATTTTCTTGATAATTTTTGCAAGAGGAAATGTCATCACAGTATGTCAAACAGATTATTGACCTAGTACAACAAACACTTGGACTCATCTTTCATAATACTTATGTAAGCAAATGGCGTTCTTTCTTTTTAGTACTGAAATCAAGCAGAATTGCAAGAACAAATGAAACTAAGGATTGCATGAATTTCAAATTATAAAACTGAAAGATATAGGTGGTGATAGATCACTTACCAAAGGAAGGAGGAAAAAAAGAAAGAAAAGGATCTGCATATAAGGCAATGTTGGTGCAAGCATTTCATCAGTAAGCTGGAACGCATCTTCTACGAACCATCTCTTGCAGAACTCATCGGCCACTTTCATTCTCCCCTGAAATCAAAGTTCTGTTAAACAAGTTAGGCCTGTAAACATTCCGAGCCGAGCGTTGCCCAACTCGGTTTGGGTTCGGATTTGGATCGAAATCTGTTAGGTATTCAAATCTGATCCGGTATCAATATTTAAACCCAATTCGATATCCGACGATCATGTATTACATTATTCAAATTCGATTAAAAGCTCGGTTATCTAAATCCGATCTAATAAGCTTCTATTTTTGCACTTTAGCTTTTTATATTTTTAAATTTTAAATATTTAATTTAACTTATTTAATAGTTTTTGGATGATTACAAATTCATTTGCTTTCGAGACTTCATAGCTTATATCATTGACCTTTCATACTTTTAGATTTTATAATATTTTAATAATAATAATATAATATTTAAACAATAAGAGATAAACGTTCTTTTTTAAATGTACACGAAGGGAAGGGTAGAGCCATACACGTCTCTTCTATATTCTTTGGTTTTTAAATACTTGAATAATTAATTATTATTATATTTAAAAGCAAAATAACATTTAGAGATAATTACAAATAATATCTTTTAGGACTTTAGGAATTATAACTTTTAACAATTTTTTATATTTTAGGTAACTTTAACCTTTATATAGTTTAGGGCTTTAATTAGATCATTATCGTAAATCTGAAATTGATTCGATTAGAAATCTAATGCTTATATCATAAATCTTATATTAATCCAAAGTTA
Organism: Pachysandra terminalis; assembly: GCA_031762675.1. NCBI lineage: Eukaryota > Viridiplantae > Streptophyta > Magnoliopsida > Buxales > Buxaceae > Pachysandra > Pachysandra terminalis. Next base: position 14,908 of record JAUPMG010252297.1, on the reverse strand, counting down.
TCGGATCGGATTTATATAGTGATTCAATTCATTGACAGACTTGGTGGGAGCCTTGTCCTCTTCTCATGGTAAAAACCACAAAATGCAAAGTCAACCTTATGTTGGACATGGTTCCATTGTTGCTGCTGCCCTTGAAGAGGCTTTCTGCATATGTTGCCTTTAGTGTGTGGTTCATGGTGATGATTACATGATGTTGGTTCCCTAAAAATAGCAGGAAGTACACTTACGTGACTCATCCCAATCTTTTGTCTGCTGAAGTATCCGTTACAAAAAAAAAAAAAAAAAAAAAAGCACCCTTTGAATTATAAAAGACAGAATACAACTTCCGGATCATTAGTTAGCTAACAACATTCAGATTCTCAAGTGGAGGATTCGGATTCCACTTGAGTTGGTGTTCATTACCGACGGCTAAAGAAAATGTCGGAAAATATAATATATACCGGCGACCTAACACTGCCGGTAATGAATAAAAAACTGCCCTTAAATATAAGCTAATTGGTTTATCGGGGCTAAAAAAAACCCGCTAGCATATTATAAAAGAAGTGTGGTCAAAGTGTTCTCATTAGAGGCAGTTTTTAAAAACCGCCTCTGAAATTGCCACTTAAACGTTTTTGCGACATCACCTATTCCAGCGTTTATGTGATCGTCAGTGTGAGATATGCTGACGATTTAAACTTAATTAAAAGGCTTAACATTTGTAGTGTGCTTGAGCTATTAGTAGGGGTGTTGGGATGTACAATGGGTTGTGTTGTGCCGTTATGGCTCATGAAAGTGATGTCCATCGGTACATGATTTGTCACAATTAATATTCATGCTGTATTATCGTAGATATAAGGGTTGAAGACAAGATGAGAAGAAGAAAAATGTGAAATTCAGGTTTAGAAGGCTATGCAAATGATTTAGATTAAAATAAATAAAAGATTTATCTGTTTGTAATGAACCAATGTATGACAAAGTTATCGTCCTTGAACCCAAATTCGTCCCATTTTAGATTGTATTCACAGTGTACCGGGTTTAGCGATTGGTCTCTAGGATTTAACAGTTTTCCCTTCCAGTAGATTATACGGCCATACCGGGTTAAGGACGGAAAAGACTTGTATAACACTTAAAAAAAAGATAGGACCCATCACACCACACCAACTCAATTCGGAGCGTGAAAGACACCTTAGAAAGCTCATACATACACATGCACATTCTTCTTTATGGACCTTCAACCTATAAGGAATTTGCAAATGCTTATAAACTCTCAAATTAGTTTAACTGATTTTCAATGTGGGACAACTCAGAAAGAGCATAAACACAAATGAAAGAAAGAGTTGATTTTTGAATCACCCTCCAACATGTATTGTGCCAATTTTTTAGCATTCCAAGCCTGACCCAGCAAGCTGCTTGTGGTACAATCTTAGCAAAATGCTGTTTAAAATTCCTTTTTTAAAAAAAAAAAAGAAAACAAGTTTTAATGCTTCAACGTTCTAAACTCCGTTTAAAACTTTATGTGACGAAAACAACACATATTTTTCACGAAAACGTATAAAACCCGTTTTATACATTTTACGTTTAAAACTTTTCAAAAAACTTATCGTCTTTCCTTTTTAGATATAAAAAAAATAAATATAATTGTTTATTTTTCATGATTCAAAGGGTTATTGAATCTTTTTATTAGCTTTTATCTTTTGATGTGTTATTTTCATTTAAAAGTTTAAGTAGTTTTTTTTTATTAATTTTTTTGTCCGGTGTTATTATGATTCAAAGTCTACCAACTCTCTAGACTTATTATGGAATAATAGTAATAAAAGCTTTTAATAAAGAGATGAAAAGAGAAATGAACTTTAATTAATGTTTTATTTTTTATTCTATTATTAAATTTAAAATTTAAAATCCTTAATACTACAGTATAGTTTTATAAAAAATAACTATTGATAATATTAAAGTTTCAAATAGTAGTGAATGTAAATTATTTAGAATTATAAATTAATTTTTAGACTAATATTATAATATTGTTTTTAAATTTATTGATAATTAACTGATAGTTTCATTTTATGTTTACATTTTTTTCATTTTGTTTTTTTAGATCCCTACCGTAATAAAATCGAACAATTTAAACTTGATATTTAGACGTCTCATTATTTTTTTGCCGTATCACGTTTTGCTAACAATGGATACGACCAGGTCTTACCTTACCGCGAGCCCGTGCTTCAACCTGTTTTAGATTGGGCCGTACCGTGATGTGTGCCGTGATGTGGACTGTGAAACCCAGACGTGGCACGGCTTTAAATAGTGTCCCATGCCTTGCACATGTGGCGACCGCGACTGAGCTCGTTGTATACCGATAGCTATTAGATGGATAAGAATATAAGGTTTCTTCTTATGATTTTAGAAGGCTAAAAACAATAAGAAACCTAATTTTGTAATCTATTTGACCAGTTGAATAATCAACTATTTAGAGACAGAATCATTTATATATTACAATATATTTGACCAGTTGCAAGTTGTAACATATTTTACGTATTGAAACTTTCATCTTATCGATAGCAATATAAATAATAATATTTAAAGAAGAGAATGAAATTTAATATTTTGTCGCAATCGATTGTCAGCAAATTCTAAAATAAATTTAGATTAAATGCCAAAAGACCGTTGAGGGCGAGTTGTGTATGATAATGGCATGGTCGTTGTACCGCGCTTGTTGCGTGGTGATACAAACGGGCGCGGATTCTGTGTGGGGTAAACCCTATGGGTGTCTTGTGGTGTAGAGACAGAGTCGAGGGTCAAATGATATTTTTGCACCTCGGATGCTCTGGCTCGATACAAACGTGTTAAAATTCTACTCTTAAATTCAGAGAAAGTGAAGGCAAAAATCCTTCTCATTTTATTTGGAGATTTTGCTGCGAAACAGGAGAGGAAGAACAGTTCGTTGGAGTCATGAAGCAACAAGCGTTGTTCTTGCCAAAGAACAGTCGATGCAAAATTGCAAACCCTTATTAAAGACGTTGAGTTGCTGATCCTCCTGCTTCGCTACATCTACATCTGCGCGCGGTTCCAATTCCATTGAACATGGAAGTCGGATCTGAGCGTGATGGCTCCATCACCAGACCTCTCATACTTGCTGATGAGAAAGGAGAGACGAAGGCCGATGAATTGGAGATCCGTTCGAAGCAATTCAAGACAGGCAACACCGGCTTCTTTAAAACTTGCTTCAATGGAATCAATGCTTTGTCAGGTTGGTCGTTCTTTTTCTCAGTCTCTTATTCTCTAAATTTTGAATCGCTATATATATGCATACTCTTTCCATCATCCTCGATCGGATTGATATTAAACAGTGGAGTAGAAGTCTGCAAAAGAGAAGAAGATAATGTTAAAAAAGGATAGATATCGTCTACAGCATTTTCCTGCAATATATGCTACGGTAGGACCTGTGATTGGTTTTTTCTATTTTTATGCGGGTTTATTGTAATTTTTAATGCAAAATATCAATCACGGCTCTTGTTGAGAGAAAATGCTGCACAAAAATGCCGCGTACGATACGTACTCTTTAAAAAGGGTCTAACTAAGGGTCTATGCATTCCCTCCCGGTGGCTTTCATTGTGATTGGGTCACAGTTGGTCTGAACCAGTATTTTCGTAATTATTAGTTAATTTCAAGTGCATTATGCTTTGTTTTATCCAATCACAGCCGTGTCATAACGAAGGCCACAAGGAAATGCAATAGATGATTTTATCCGTGAGTCCTATCCAGATGCAAAAGCTTGGGTTGTAATTTTATGCCTTTTTTTTTTCTTTTAAAGGAATTTGTATTCTACTGTGAATCTTAGTTGTGTGAAACTCGTATCCACACGAAATTGACACTTGTCTTAGAGGAGTTGAGATTTTCTGTGCTGAATCCCATGTGCCAAAGTGTGTGCTGTGACAATTACCGAAGGGCAAAATTATAATTTTATGCTCATAAAACAAGAAAAATTACAATTTTATTCTTTGGTGTGTGTCACAGCACACACCTTAGCACACCGCGGGATCACAAAATAAGGTGGCCATCACCTACTAAAGTACAAACAGATTAAGGTAGAGTTAAAAATGTAAGGGAACACACTTGAAAATAAATATCAATCTCGTATGAGATTCACACAGCCCAGCCCAGATTCACAAAAGATCTATCTCATATTAAAACCACTAAGATCTATGTCATAAAAAAACCACGACACCTTTCAAACATGAAAGATGTTGGTGTCACGATTTGCTCGTCAGTGACATGATCAATGGTGGAGCCGATTATTAATTGGACAATAATTCTGCTCCTTTACGTACTTGACTAGGACAAATGCTGTTTTTTTTTCTTTTTTTTGGCTAAAACCTACCCCACATCCAAGCTTCTATTTAGTCGTTTTTTAGGCCTCGTTTGCCGCAACTTTTTAAAGGTCAAGAAGCCCTTTTTAGACATAAAAGGGTTTTTTTCTTTATACGTGAGTGTTTGGTGACATTTCTGAAAACTGTTTTATATAGAAGCATTTTTTTAGGAAGCTTATTTTAATGAAGTAGGTGTTAGACTGTTTTTAAAAACTACGCTGTGGGAAGCAGTTAACCATATTTTTCTTTTTTAAGTATATTTTAGCTTCCTAAGGGTCAAGTTTTCAATTTAAGTATAACTTAAAATGATAAAATTATCTTTTCATTTCTATTATACATACACATTCTTTAAAAACAGAAAATATCCATCAAGCCTAAAATTCTGTAAGCACGTGTCTTATATAATTTTTCTCACCAACCGTACTTTTTAATCAATAGTTTTGATTCAAAGCCCTTTTGAACAAAGTCCTTTACATTAAAGCCCTACCATTTGTAGGAAGCTTCGCCAAACAGCCTTTTAGTTTGTGAAATTTACGATCTTAGATGTGTGTATGTTTTTTTTTTTTTATTTATCACAACAGAAGTAAGATTTATATTGGAATTGTGCTAGAATTGCATTCCCAAATAAAGCCATCCCCCTATATCCCAAAACAGATCATTCAACTTTGGGAGGCCTATCTCTCCATTGCTTTAGAGTTGACTTACTTATATATTCTAAAATAGCAAAACACACATGTAATGACCCGGCCATATTTCCTATTATCGTCTTAACCGACCAGATCACTAGTTCAACAAGTTTAACTGATGGGTCTTGCCGGTTTCGAGACCTAATTGGTTAAAAATAGGGTTGACAATTTTGGCTCGATAAGCCCACCCATTTAAAAGTGGGTTTAAGCCTGGTTTTTAGGCCCACAAGCTTGTTCGGCCCGAACTTTTGAAGCCCGATGTAATTAAGGCCGGGCTTGGACTAGCTATATTTCAACCTGACCCCGCCCGACCCACTTTTTTTAGATTGAATCTAAGGTTTATATTTTTAACACCTTTCATTGTATCTTCGGCCTTTCCGTTCCCTTCTCCCACGTAAACACAACTCGATTCCTTTCTCTTAATGGCTTTTCCCTTCTCCACACACTTTTCTCTCTCTCATTGATGCTCACCCCTTTACTGTAAGTGCTGTTTTTTTTTTCTTGTTGACAGCAGGGTAGTACGGGCATCCAACTCCTCTCTCTCTCTCTCTCTCCCACGGCTCTCACCGCGTTGACCCTCACCCTTTATCTGTGCAATCTCTTTTCCTTTATTTTTGGTGAAAAACCTGTGCAGTTTCTCTCTCTTTCTCACGCTCACAGTCACCGCTTTACCTACGTAGTGTTTTTTATTTTCTTTTTTAATTTGTTTTTTATTTGTTTTAAGAAAATGAGAAACCGGACTTAAACAAGGTCGGGCTCGGGCTTTCAATCACATATTATGGCCGGGCTTGGATTTGTACAGTAGCTCATATTATATGTGTGAGCCCGGCCCGAACCTGACCTGGCCTGTAAAATTGCCAGGCCTAGTTAAAAGCCCACCCGGCTCCGTTACACCAATTGGTGTGGTTGAACCGGTTGGGCTGGGCCGGGTTTTAAAGCTCCCGTTTTCAATCTTTTTTTATCTTAAAGTCCTCTATCATCTGGATGGTCGAATCTCTCACATAAAAAAACACGTCTCATTAATTGAAACCATGGGTGGAATGGGACTTTCCTACATAATTACCAAAATAAGAAAAAACTTTCTAAGAAAAAATCTAAAATTACAACCAGGCATTGGTGTAAAACACCCTGATAAATATGTCTCATTGATCTCTTGTTCCGTATCCAGTGGTGTCATTATAACATATTTTTATTATGTCATTAAATATAAGATCTTGGTGTTTAATCACACCGTAAAAAAGATTGGTAGCGACTCCGAAACCCCTTTTTTTTCATCCCAATTCTTATCGGAGAGGTTGCCATCATTTTCTCGGGTGTTTTCGGTGACCCTGTTTATGAATGATATAAAGATGAAAGGGATATGATTTTGACTTGTGAAATGATTAGTCATCATTTGTGGGAGATCTTCCATTATGTTCTATCACCATTTGTGAGAGAGCATGCATAACTTTTATTTTTAAGGCGCCTTCAAACGCAAATCATAATGTAGTAAATTGAGTTGTATAACTTACAAATATGATAATTGTATACATCATCCCTTTAAAATTCTTCCTTGTTGGTTTAAGTTTGTAGAAACTTGAATGTAACACAAAATTCTAAGATGCAATTATTCCTTGAGTTGTTCAATCCAAGCAAATTATTGAATTGTATAACCACATTTTAAGCAATTGTTTATGAGCAGAAAGTTTGAAACTCGTCCTTTTAATTTGTTTGATTTCTTAGGAGTTGTTTATGAGCAGAAAATTTGAAACTTGCCCTTGTAATTTGTTTGGTTTCTTAGGAGTTGGGATATTATCAGTTCCATTTGCACTTTCAGAAGGAGGATGGATGAGCTTAATACTTCTGTTGGTTATTGCCACGACTGCCTTTTACACTGGTTTGCTAATGCAAAGATGTATGGATGTAGATTCGTGTATCAAAACTTATCCTGATATTGGTGGGCATGCCTTCGGAAATAAGGGAAGAATGGTGATATCAATTTTCATGTACTTAGAGCTCTATTTAGTTGCTACAGGATTTTTAATCTTAGAAGGGGATAACTTACATAACTTGTTACCGAACTTAGTTTTCCAAGTTGCAGGACTAAAAATTGATGGAAGACTAGGTTTTGTTATCATTGTTGCGCTTATTATATTGCCTTCAGTATGGTTGAATGATCTCAGCATTCTTTCTTACATATCTGCCAGCGGGGTATTAGCGTCAATTATCATCTTCGGCTCTATTTTTTGGGTCGGCGCAGTTGATGGAGTTGGATTTCATGGAAAGGGAAGGATTTTAAATTTGAATGGAATCCCTACATCTGTCAGTTTATATGCCTTCTGTTATTGTGCTCATCCAGTTTTCCCCACTTTATATAGTTCTATGAGGAACAAAGATCAATTCTCCAAGGCAAGTGACTGAAGTAGCTAAATAAATCAACTTTCGAAAGCTTATTATATATATACTAATCTTTCACTCTGCTTAATTATTACATTTTGGTTTTTGTTTCAGGTCTTGCTCCTCTGCTTTATCCTTTGTACGATAAGTTACACATCGATGGCAGTCTTGGGCTATCTAATGTATGGATCAAATGTACAATCTCAAGTGACATTGAACCTTCCTATTCACAAATTGAGCTCAAAAGTAGCAATATACACCACCCTAGTCAACCCAATAACCAAATATGCATTAATGGTTACACCAATTGTGACTGCTATAGAAAACCAGTTGCCGCGTTATCATAAGAACAGGCATATTAGCATCCTCATTAGAACAATGTTGTTGGTGAGCACAGTCATAGTGGCCATAACAGTTCCATTTTTCGGCTATCTCATGTCTCTTGTCGGAGCATTTCTAAGTGTCACTGCTTCAATTTTATTACCATGCATATGCTACGTAAAGATTTCAGGTATTTACAGGAGATGGAGTACTGAAATGGTAATCATTGTGGGGATTATGTTAATGGGAATTACATTTGTTGTTTTAGGTACTTACACATCTCTAGTACAAATAATAGGACATTTGTAAATGTTGGATTTACTCTTTCTTGCATTAGTCTAGTATTCGAGTATGTAATCCTACGGAATGTTGTATTATATATGTTGAAAGATCCTTTTTTGCCCAATTACCTATCTTACATCAATATAAGCTGATCACTCTACTCTTTTGTTTAATGTGCATTATAATAAATTAGTATAGATATTAATTACTCTTATAATTTTATGTTAGTATATATATTATCTTGAGATATGATTATGCACTTTGTAAATTCTAATAGACACCATATTTATCCAGATGGCTAAACATAAACATAGTAGATCCGAAAGAGCTCTTCTCCTTTTTTATCAATAACTCCGATTTTCACCTCTGATCGTCCATGTTTCCATATTGGAGACTACTTGAACGTGACGATCCTACGACAAGCGTCTTGATTGAATGCATAAAACGGATCTTGATTAGGTTCAACAATTGATCAATAGATCTAAGTAAGAAAGATAAAAGACTTAATATACTAAAAATTATAGATTTGTTTCTTGAAGAACCTTCGGATTGTCTTCCTTCGAATCTCTTCGTTTTGTTATTATATGTTTTTGAAGATCGTCTTTAAAAGGTGAGGATTATATTAAGTTAGATTTATGAGAAATTTGTGCTAAATAGAAAATCTATATTTGCTAGGAGTTTTGTTTGTGAAGATAAAATGGATAAAATAGATATTTTAACAGGTTTAAAGGGCTTATAAGTCCATACGACATGTTTCATTAAAACCTCAAAATGATTCCCGTGATTTCAACTGAGTTTTGGAAAAGAAATTTGGACAAGCAAGAGTTGACAACTGTGTCAATATAGAAAGAGATAGTGTAATTTACAAATACTTCCCTTGAAGTATTCGTTAATTACAAAGAACTCCCTTGACCTTTCAAAAACAATAATAACCTTCCTTCAAGTTTTGAAGAGCGGTCACATTTACCTCCCTTCTATTAAGTCTCTATCAAGATTGATAGAATTTGTTAAGCTCAATCAATGTAAAGACAGAATAACCCATTTTATATTTTAATTTTCAAATAACAAAATTTCCCTAAAACATTCAAGGGATATGGATATGATGTGGAGAATTATAGATAGGAATCGAAAGCTCCACTCTTCTGAGTCTCAAGCTCACGTTGCAACTTCTCTCTGCACTTTCTCTTCGAGGTGGTGATGCCCATCTCTCTCTCTCTCTCCATTTATAATTGGATGAAGCTCATATCCAATCTTGCTCTGTACGCATTTATAGTTGGAGAAATCTCATATCCAAGCTTGGTTTGCAGATGTTAGTCTCTCCAAGACATCAAATGCCTGTGCACTTCAACGATTTTCCCATTTTGTAAATTGCAACCTCTTTCACGAGGGTTTCTCCTCTTATATGTGAGATTCCCAGCTATAAGAACTGATATTGCCTGCTAATCTACCATTTCACCACTATTATTCTGTCGTGTTAGTTGAGTTCATCGCATATTCATTTCAAATACTGGTTTTTATCATATTTTCATACAAATAGGATAGAGCATTTGGCATGGAAATCACTTCTGACCGACAAAGTAACTTCCAAGATGGCTTAATATCCATCAATCCGAGGGTTATGCTCAGTCAATGTTGAAATTGAATTTAGGACAACTGTGGTATTGTAATTAGTGTTTTAAAACTCGCGAGTAATTCGGAAAACTCGTCTGAGTTACTCGGATATGTGAGCTTATTGGTTAACGGCAGAAGTTAACCAGCGAGTCACCAGAAAACTCAGCCAAGGTACTCGTTAAACTCGGCCGAGTTATTGGTTAACTCACCTGATTTACTAGGTTTTTGACAATAATATCCCTTTTAATTAATCCATAATTACACGGTTAAAAACAAATTTAAAAAAAAAAAAAAAAAACCAACTTACCTAATCGACTCTTGACATTCTTAATTAATATTAACGTTAAATTTAGTAAGTTAGTTACAGCCAACAAGGATTCCAAATCAAAAAAAAAAAAAAAAATGCCCTAAATGGTTGGTGAGAGAGAGTGACTCTTTGCTGTTTGAGAAGCTTTCACTTTCAAGTTCAAAGAGTTCAATTGATTTGAAACTCTTCAAAGAGTTCAACAGATTTGAAAATTCAAAAGAAGTGTAAGTTCTTTTTTTTCTTTTCAATCGACTATTAATAATTATAAGCTTTACTTATTTATTTTTTTCTGTTTTTATTTTTCATTGAATCACAACTTTAAAACGTTTTTTTTTTTCAATTAACAATAATAGCTTTTTATGTATGTACTAGTAATAGTGCACGTGCGTTGCACGTGATAACATCATATATATTGCCTAAGAAATCATTGTAACTTTAAAACGTTTTTTTTTTCAATTCAACAATAATAGCTTTTTATGTATGTATTAGTAATAGTGCACGTGCGTTGCACGTGATAACATCATCTATATAGCCTACGAAATCATTGTAACCAAATATTTTAAAATATTCAAATCTATTTATGTCAAGTTAGTTTTGCCCAGCTCGGTTTAGGCTCTTAAACCTTGAGCAAAGCTTAGTTTCGGCTCAAGCTCGTTAAAATTTTTACGGCTCAGGCTCGTAAACCTTGAGCAAAGCTCAGGCTCTGCTCAAACTCATTAAAATTTTTACGGCCCAGGCTCGACTCAGACTTGTTAAAATATTTGGGATCAAGCTCAGCTCATAAAAGACTCAACTTGCAAATAATCTTAGCTTGATCAAAATGCATCGATTTTATAATTGATGATTGTTATTATACAGAGTATATGTTTTTTATTAATATATAATACAAGATATAGGAATATGGATGTATACAAACTGAACCTATTCTACTCAACCTATAAGATATAGAATAGGTTCGGTTTTTATACTCAAGCTCATTAAAATAATGAGCCGAGGTAGCTCAGCTCGTTGACAACTCTAAACATGATAATATTTGTTAGTTAATTTTCTTTAGAACTTTTTTTTCTTTATTCCTAAATCTTCCTATACTAATCCGAGCTTGTAGACATTTACATTAATAGCTAGTCAGAGATCAATGCATGTATTACCCATGAAACATGGGCTCAAATAAGTGTTATCCCACAATACAAAACATCTCTATTTAGAAGCAAAACATTACTCCATTAAGAGGGGCTAATACTCTATTGCCTAGGAGAGTGTCATATTGTTACATTATAACTCTTTCCTTTTCTTAACAAAAATATTATATTTTATTTTAAAATATAAATAATATATTAAGAATTTATAAAATGTTTGATAATTTGATTTTCATGGTTTTTTAAATATAGTTAAAATGATATTTTCTAATTAAAATTGCAAGTAATAGATTTTAGATAATGCTAGATGTAGGAGAAAAGTTAAATTATCAAATAATAATATGATCTAGATGATGGGTAAAAAGAACATAATGATTGAAAATTTTATGTTTTTCAATACTAATTAACAACACTGATTGATTACATTGACTCGTACTTCGGAGCTAAAGTTATAATTTGCAAAAATAGACATGATCTAGAATTTGGTTTTATAATGTAGAAGGAGAATTCCATCTTCATAGGGTCATGCAAACTCTCTTTGTAATATAATCAATGAAATATATACAAATAAACCATCAAAAAGTATGAATTAACTTACGCAATAGACATTAGATAATGCTTCATATTTAATTAACCAAAACAATACATATGTTGAACCATGTTACTCAACCTTAAAACAGCAAAGGTCACGTTCCGAAAACAACAATAGGAGGCAATTTGAGCACCACTTTTTTTTGGCTCATATAATCATCGTTATCACTTGTTTATTTTGTAAGAACTGTTGTCATTTTTCCTTTGTAGACGTGTATTGCCATACAAAAAGAGAACAAAAAAAAAAGGTAGTAGCATATGGAATGATTAACATTTTTCTATATTTTTTGTTCCATTTTCCTTTTCCAAGTAAGCAATAGTTTTCACCAAAGAAATAATAAGCACAAAAGATTAACATGATAAGGAAATAGCAATACTATAATAAAAAAAATAAAAAATGAGTACATCAAAAGCACATAGTCTTCATAGAAGAAGATCATTCTTCCGAGAAAAGGGAAAACAGAAAAGACCAAGAAGATCTTAGTATTAGTATCAATCCTAAGAAAATAATAAGCTAACTTTAATCATCTAATTCATAAAGACCTTAAACCAACTTTAATAAGAAGATGCTACCACCATAAATCCCAGATAGATAGATCTCTCTCTCTCTCTCTCTCTCTCTCTCTCTCTCTCTCTCTCAAGAAGATGCTACTACTACAAATCTCCTCCTTTTGAGCTCTACTGAGCTATGGCGAGGAGGACTTTCCCTAAGAACCTTACCATCACCGCTGCCTCCAACAAACTACAATACACAATTCAAAAAAGATAAAAAAAAAAAAAAAAAACATAAAGTTAGTTCTTTTTTTCAAGGAAAAAATCTAAGAAAAAGAAGAATCAATATTCAAAATAGAAAGAAAACTCTGCTGACAAGGTATATTCCTAAACATTTATATAAAATTTCTTTATGAGTTATGACTATCTATATGCATTTGATTCCGCATTTTATTACTTTTGAAAAATATCATCATAGTAAATAAAGATTTATACGTGTGATGACATCAAATTTATGTACATTTTGAATAACATCAATCAAAGCACTTGGACAGTGCATTGCGCAATGCAGTAAGATAAAAGTAAATGATTTCAATGGAGGCTCTATTTTTATCTATTTATTTTTAACAATAAAAAGAGGTTCTATTTAATTTATCTTTCTCGCTTTTTTTCTCTCTCATCCTCTACAAGTTTGGTGGCATAGGTGAGCATTCCGGATTTTGCAACAAGGGAGGAGGGCCAAGTAGCTTCAAATTTTATCTATTTTAGTATGTAATTTAGAGGCCCAACTTCACAAAGATATTTTTCGCGTAAACCATTTCTTTGAAAATATCAACTTCCATCAGGAAACAGTAAAAAAAAACATGATTATGAAGCATAAAGTTTATTCACAGAGTAGGAAAAAAATGATCATGGAATTAATAGAACTGTATGTTTCTATAATAGAATTCTGATATTCATCAAAAAAAAAAAAAAGAAAAAAGAGAAAAGGAAAAAAGAAAAAATGCTAGCTAAGCTCAAATGGTAAACAAACTGGAAGGCAATCATGAGACCACATGTTCAAGTACATGTTGGCATGTTGCCACCCAAAAAAGAAGTACCAAAGAAACACAAAAAAAAAATGAAAAGAAATGCAAGAAAAATCTTTGAACTCCGCCCACGACCCATGAACTTTAACAACTACATATCTAATTTGTATGGTTAATTTATTAAAACATACAAGGACAAGTCAAATATAGAGATAACGTAAATTAAAAGAAAATACAAAATTTGGTGCAATGATTATTCAAAGCTAATTGGTGAGCTCCTAAACTCGATAACCAAACGCCATTAATTAAAAAACACTTTAATGAGAATTCCAAAGGCAATAGTAAGCATGGGAAGGAGATGGTAAAGCTGTACATCCTAGCTCCACTTTCCCAACAAAGAAGGAACAGAAAAATGTATAGAAAAAAAGAAGAAGCGTGCAACTAGTTCTAAGCATCAAACTCTGATTATTGATTTGAACCTCAAGAAAGGAGAATCAACAAGGTGCTTCTACATAAGCACCTAAACCGAACCACTTATTTGACAGCAACATGTTAAATGGAATGAGAATTTGGTGAAAGTCAGAGAAGAATGGTTGTGTTTGGATCTTTTCATCAAAAGGATATTCTTCTCATTCTGAATAGTTCACTTAAGTGGCCGCATAAGTCATAAACATAAAACAACTTTTGTTTATCTGCTATTTCTAGCTCTGCTTAACCATAAGCAATTACTAATTTAGCGTCACTAATCAACAAAGAACTTTTTGTAAATAAGGTCTTGTTACATTCTATAAGCTGCAAACATCAATGATTTAAACAAAAACAATTATTAAGATCATGTTGTTGAATGTTACAGAACACCATAGAAAGGAGCAATGCAGAATAAGGTTAAAGGAAGAATCTTATAGAGAGAGCACATAGAAAGGGATACGGCTGAGAATCCAGTCCTGCACGCTTTAGTTTTGTATCATCCACTCGAAATCCCAAGGGCTGCAGAAGAAGCATATAAGTAAGATACTGGAGTGGTAGAACATAAACTTATTGATACTGCAGGTTCTCAAAAGTAAGAAGAATTACCTACCTCAACATGGTGCAGCCCAACAGCTGATGAAGCACAAGTTCGGGCAATGCCACCTGTGTTGCCAGGTATCTGCCAAGGACAAAGGAAGTCTCAGTGCCAGCCATGAGAAAACTAAGTTGCCTGTGACCCAACAGGAAAACATTTAAATTAAGTGGCTCCTGGTTTACTTATAGTTATTGAATAAGGCCAAACTTTTCTGTTTAAAATTTATGGGGAAAAAATAAGGAAAAATGAAGGAGAAACACAACTCCAACTACTCGGGATCACATCCTCAACATGGTACTAAATTTTGTATGTTTAACGTATGTGGACCTATTAATTAATATGATTTTCGTAAAAGCTTTAATGTTCCTTTAATTAGGCTCGACTGCTTGGAATGAGTTCCAGGCAGTGGAATGTTCTTATTGAATTCGTTGAGTAGCTTACTGGAACAATGGTAGCAGCATCGTCAGATCAACAATGAGACGATGAGGATGAGGGTGGGACGGAAAGGGGGTTTCCTCCTCCTCATCGTTTTCAATCACTATTGTTCATTTAAGAAAACAAAGCTCAAATGGGGATTGCAGTAGTGGTGTTGGAGTTGAGAGTAATAGGAATTCTTCTCATCAGGGATGTGATATTCAGCAGGATACAAGTAATCATAGAAACAACCATGATGAA
>JAUPMG010252279.1:0-21785 GCA_031762675.1 Pachysandra terminalis | reverse complement strand
GTGGTGGAAGTTTTGGGGGTGTGGGTGGTGGTGGTGGTGGTGTTGTTGGGGGTGGGGGTGGGGGTGGGGGTGGTGGTGGTGGTGCAATGGTTGCACACTAAGTGTGGAAGGATGCACACTTAGTGATGCAAGGATGCACACTGACATGTGCATCCCTGCATTGGTGGTGCTTGCCTTGCACAAACCATTTTACATGCATTGCACACTTGGTGTGCAAGGATGCACACCTTTGTGTGGAAGGATGCACACCAAACATTCATCCATTGCACCAGCACCACCACCCAACACCACCTACCACCATCACCCACCACCTATTATTGGTGGAGCTTGCCTTGCACAAACCATTTTACATGCATTGCACACTTGGTGTGTAAGGATGCACACTGACATGTGCATCCCTGCATTGGTGATGCTTGCCTTGCACAAACCATTTTACATGCATTGCACACTTGGTGTGGAAGGATGCACACCTCTGTGTGGAATGATGCACACTAAGTGTGCAAGGATGCACACCTCAGTGTGAAAGAATACACACCAAATATTCATCCATTGCACCAGCACCACCACCAACCACAACCTCCACCACCACCCAACACCACCCAGCACCACCTACCACCATCACCCACACCTATTATTGGTGGAGCTCGCCTTGCATAAAACATTTTACATGCATTGCACACTTGGTGTACAAAGATGCACACTTGGTGTGCAAGGATGCACACCTCAGTGTGGAAGAATGCACACTTGGTGTGCAGGGATGCACATGTCAGTGTGTATCCTTGCACACCAAATATTCATCCATGCACCAGCACCACCACCTCCATCACCACCCAGCACCACCTACCACCATCACTCACCACCTATTATTAGTGGTGCTTGCCTTGCACAAACCATTTTACATGCATTGCACACTTTGTGTGCAAGGATGCACACCTCAGTGTGGAAGGATGCACATGTCAGTGTGTATCCTTGCACACCAAATATTCATCCATTGCACCAACACCACCACTTTCACCACCAACCACCACCACCACCACCTATTATTGGTGGTGCTTGCCTTGCACAAACCATTTTACATGCATTGCACACTTGGTGTGGAAGGATGCACACCTTTGTGTAGAAGGATGCACACCTATGTGTGGAAAGATGCACACCTCAGTGTGGAACGATGAACACTTGGTGTGTAGGGATGCACATGTCAGTGTGTATCCTTGCACACCAAATATTCATCCATTGCATCAGCACCATCACCAACCACCACCTCCACCACTACCCACCACCAGCTAGCATCACCGACCACCATCACCCACCACCCACCACCTATTATTGGTTGTGCTTGCCTTGCACTTTACATGCATTGCACACTTGGTGTGCAAGGATGAACACTTAGTTTACAAGGATGCACACTAAGTGTGGAAGGATGCACACCAAGTGTGCAAGAGTTCAAGAATGTGAGTTTACATCACACCATCAATAGAATCTGTAAATTTGAAATGCAGAAGTTCAGGAATGTGAGTGTATATCACACCATCAAAAGAATCTGTAAATCTGAAATTCAAGAGTTTAGGAATGTGACTTTACATCAAACCATCAAAAGAATCTGCAAATCTGAAATTAATGAATTTGAGTTTACAAAAACTGTACAGCTTCACAAAAGAAAACTAATAAATTGGAGGTTCAATATCAAGCACTTAGATTACAACTAACCCAAATGGACAACTGCTTCTGTTACAAACCATAAAATGAAAAGCCAAAAGTAGAACCTCTCTGAACTATATTATAGATGACACATCAAATTACAGAAACATTCTTGGAAGATCAACAATTTGAACACAACAACACATCAAATTACAGATATTGATGCCACCAACCCAAATGCCTTGGCAATCTCATAAACAAAACAAATGGCTCCTGAATTTGTAATCAATCAAATATTCCTCTAACTGCTCTTCTAAACATGTTATGCACCTGTACATTACATACATGGATTCCAATCCCCTTGATTATGAAAAAAAAAATAAAGAAAAATATCAGTAATATGAAAAAGAAGCAATCAATCATAAACCCTTGATTCTAAAGAGTTGATACCTTTAACTGCAACAGCTACTCCCTGTCATGGAAAGAAGAGAGAGAGAAAGAGCAATGAGTTCTTTAGTTTAAATCAAAATGAAATAAAATGGAGATAGAAGAATTAAACAAACTTGCTAGCAGAATTCAAATCTGCAAGATACTCTTGAACAAGATAGCTCTATCAAACCAAACAAATTAATAATAAATGAAGCTCTCATGTGTGTTCTAGCCTGGCCTGGTTTAGGATTGGGCACAAAAGTATGGATCAACCCTAAAACTCAAATTTTCTCATATTTAACCTTGCCAAGCCAGGTCAGCATTTAAGCATGTAGAACAAATTATTTTTGAATTCATTAAAAGTTCACTTTGCAATAAAATGTAGAGCCAGAAAAAAGATAAATATGTGAGCAACTAATTCACAAAGAAATAGAACTCATTTTCTCACCTAAAACTACGCTTGTGCCCATTGTAGGCCAAGTACATTTTGTTTTTAGTCATTTCATCCATTCCCATCGAGAAGTTATGTTTTTCAGTTTTCCCAATAATTAATTTGTTCCAGATTTTTCTGGCTTTCTTACATTCTCTGAGAATATGTATGGAGGTTTCTTGATGTTGTGGACAAAAATACAAGTTGGATCAATTTCCACTTTCGAGTAGATAGGAACAATTTTGTTGAGAGATGGTCATGGGAAGCCTAGTGAGTGTATTCCCTTGTATTAGTTCCAGAGAAAACAATGTCTGTCATGTGTAATTTATTTTTTCTATATGGTTATGTTTGATTAGTATTTTGTTTACCATACCATTTCAATTATCTGGAAATGTCAATTTAGAGTGTTTTTGTGGTGTAGAGTATGTTTTATTGCATTTGCCTAAAACTTACAAAGGGGTTCACAAGCGGCTGCCAATCACTACCCTCACCAAAAGGGGTTCACAAGGGGTTTACACACCCTTCACCACCCTCACCAAAAACCTCTATACATCTAAACCTAAAGTTTATTTCAATGTTAGACTTTGGCTAAATCTATGGTATGGGGCTTAAGAACTTACAAAGGGGTTCATAAGCGGCTGCCAATCACTAAATGAATCTAAAGCATTAAATTAGTATAAATGTGGCCTTTAATTCATTAAATTTATTCAAAGTGCCGGACCATCAAATGTCCTTGGATTGTGATACAATGATCAGTAGCCGCATAAGAACATTACAAGAGAAGTAAACTCCAGAACCTAATCAATCCCTAAAAATCTTTAACAGAAGAACTTATAAGCTTTCAAAACTCAAAGTACTTGTCAATTATAAATCATATGTAATGCAAATTCTACTTGGGGGAAATAAGAAAAAACAAAGAATACCCTGATGAAAGACCCTAATTATAATCATTGAAACCAAAGAACTTCATAATATCAAGATTAGCACACATTAATGATGTAGAATAACAGAACCCTATCTATTGAAAAACTTCTCAGGGAAGAATAGTCCATTATTCCTGATTTATGCCCTTAATCCGCCAAACCCCACGAGTATAAACCACAATACGCGAATCGTCAGGATGTAGAGCCTAGACCTCCTTCCTCACTGCCTCAACAACAACGTTTTGATCGGTGGAGAACCTTCCCACCACCATAGGGTTCTTCTAGCCCTCCGAGAAAGAGAGAGAGAGAGAGAGAGAGAGAGAGAGAGAGAGAGAGAGAGAGAGAGAGAGAGAGAGAGAGAGAGAGAGTTGTTCCAATGGAGAAGAGGCGCACCAAAAAAAACAAGGAACAGAGAGGGAAATGTTCAAAGAGAGAGAGAGAGAGAGAGAGCTATAGAGTTGTTCCAATGGAGAGGAGAGGCCCACCAACGTTGAGGAGAGAGAGAGAGAGAGAGAGAGAGAGAGAGAGATCGTATGCAGAGAGAAGAGGGGAAAAAAGAGAGATGAGGGAAAAAAAAAGAGAGAGAGAAAAGGGAAAAGGATAAGGGTATTTTGGGGATTGCAAATAATTTTAAAAAGCAAATACAAGAGTTCAATACCTTACATGTAGCAGAGGACCAAAAGGCAATTTCAGTTGTATTTTGATACTTGAGAAGTAATTTGGTTTGGTCAGTATACCATTTGACTATTTTGGCTGTAAAGTAGGGTATATGGGCAATTTTCCCTAATATTAATTTAAAAAAAATGTGTAAGAGTGTAATTTGAAAAAGTTAAAATAAATATATACAAAAACAATTGGATATAAAATTATAATTTTCAAAAACACGTATAAAACAATAATTTTTAATAACTGGAAAAAAAAGGTGGAATTTTTTTTATGGGTGGAATATGTAGCGCCACTCCACTCAAGGTGGAGTGATAATACTAGCCACCCCTGCATACTGCAGGAGGGCTCTACCCCCCACCCCACTCACCCTATAGTTCTACTGGGGGCCGACCAGTTACCAATAACTGAGCTTTGCCCCCATGGGATCCCTCAGGTTCCTCTCCATTGGATCTAGAGACTAGTGAATATGGGCCACTATCTAACATGATTCGCTATTCTAATCAGGGTTTATAGTCTTAGGATTGGGGACCGGAATGATCCCGGTTTGGATTGGCGATACCGGCCAGTCCAGATTCGGTACAAAAATGGATCGTTCAGTTTTTTTTTTTTTTTTAAAATTAGATTGGCCGGACCGCGATATCGGTCGGCTGACTGGTGGTACCGGTCCAGTCCAGATCAATACTAGTCTAGAGCATTCAATTTATACATTAAGAAAAAAAAACATTGAATTGGTTGGACCGGTCACTAGAACGGTTGTATCGATGGGTCCGTACCGGTATCGGTTGGACTGGTCCGATCCAAAGCCTCACGATATAACTATTGTATCGTGGCTTGGGACTGGACCGGTCCTAACCGATCCCAATATGGACCGAGCGATACGGACTGGATCGGTCCGTATCGGTTAACCTTAAACCAAACCTAAAAAAAAAAAAATGTAAGTTTGGTTCTATTTGGTATGGTTTTATAAAATTAACCCTGTTTTTTCGTACAACAATACAATAAATTCGGTTTGGCATAAACCAGAAAGAACAAATTCAATTTTTATCTTCTAAATCATAATTGAATCGAAGTGAAAAAACCGGATCAAACCCATTTTTTGGTTCAATCAGTTTTTGATTTAAACTGAACCAATTGACACCCCTACTTGTAATACTGAGTCAGCATTACAAGGTTTCAAGGATTGGCCAAATCCGGTTCGTTCCAGCTGGTCCATATTAGGATCGACCAGGACCGGTTCGGTCCCAATCCACGATACAACTATTGTATCATGAGACTTTGGATTGGACTTGTAGAACCGATACTGGTATGGACCAGCACTTAATAGTCTATGAATGATGTTTACATTAATCTTGAAGGGAGATTTTAATCCCCATCAATACGTATTCCACAAAACATCCCCAACCATCTCTATCTAACTTGAAAACAACCTAAGCCCAACAACTCCAAAACTTAAAAGACACAGATGAAAACTTCAAATGGGGATAGGCATTACTACCCCTTGTATCATATGGCACTTAAAATGGCAATGAACAAGAAGCAAAAACAAAAATGGGAATGAAAATCATTAAATATATAACGTTTTACAGAATCAATACCATTGTTTATCTTGCCTGCAACACCAGCCCACCTGACCAGATATTTTGAACTGCTTCGTGCTCGTGTTGACATAATGAGATACCCTTTCTCGGCGCAAACGAAAAATTGAAACCCAAAGCCACCCCCCTTGCAGGCCAATTTGTCTACTTGAGTATCTGTTCCAACCTGAGTATTCTGTTCCATTCAACAAGAGGAAAGTGAAATTGAATGCAACCTCACTCAGCGTATATAGGAATCCAATAACATAATAAAGTGCGTTATTGTTCTGAATATGGCTCAGAACGGAAAGCTTTGGCCCCGTTTACAACCATCTTTGATGACTTATTCCCATTCTGCGATATCAATGGGAGGTCCTCTTCGTTCGATTGTATGGTGTCTCACGTGTTGGACAAGGAATTGGAACAACTTCTAGGAGTTGTGGGTTCCCTATCACAATGGATTTCTGGGTCTGAATGTGTATTCACTTCAGCATTATGAGGGATAGTAGAGGTGGTGGTGGGATTCGCTTTCTTACCATGGGACGCTGCTGCATTATTCGATGTTGAACATATAGCGGTAACACCTCCGTCTCTCAAGTTTTTATCCAATTTTTGCTTCTTTGACGGTCCTGGTGTCTCCGTAGAAGTCGATTTCCGTTTCAAAAGGGTCTCCATGTGAGACCTCGTATGACCACCCAAAGCTCTTCCATTCAGATGCCCTAACTGAGCAATGTAGAAAAAGAAGAAGAAGAAAATGGCATTCTTGCCATTTAATAGTTTCGGTTCAACCATGAGTTGAACCGAAGGTTTAAAACAAACGGTGTTTTTGTCTTTTTACAAGAAAAACTAACACCTCTATTAGTGGAGGGGGTATATGATACCTGATAGTGAATCAGAGGGGGGACATTAGGATTTCAAAAACAAGAGAGTATCTATCTAAATTGTCAAAAACTATAAGGATCAAAGTGATTTTACCCAAAAAGAAAAGAAAAAAGCTCGATGAGTGAGGATCCTCTGTCAACTGGATAACAGGGATCCTCCTTTTCATTGAAACAACTTCGAGGGCAAAGCTATAATTTTACCGTCACCTGAAGCTTTATAAAGGAAAAATCACACTTTTACCCTCCCATTTGTTCAGTGAACAGGAGGATCCTATCTGTTAAGGATCCCCTGTTAACCAGTTAACAGAGGATCCGGGCTCCTATCTATTCTATCCCTTTCTTAAATAAGCTCTACACAGTATGTAGGTAGCATCGATATTATCGAACAGAGGAAAAGGATAAAAGAAGAGGAGGTGGACACATGTTTACAGACTCATTGTTTTGTTTAGTTTTCTCCGCATCTCGTTCTTTCACAGCATTTCTCTCACTCTCGCTTCGATTTATCTCCTCCGGAAATCCCTAAACACGATGACTGCTCTAGCGAATTCGTTTCTTTCAACCACTAATCCTCGAATCCAATTGTTATCTGGTAATTGTTCTCTTACTTGGATTTTCTATCTGTGCAATCACACACTGTTTGTAGATTTATACTCTCTTAGCTGAAGCAATTTGTATTTTCCGATTCTATTAGTGTTCATAACTAGATGCACAGTCCACTCTACTAGTCCTGATTCCTGAATTGCAAATTATCTTCTTTCTTTTGTAATGCTATAATTTGATCTATTTTCTTTCTTTTTTTCAATCTTAATTCACTCATACATGAGTCACAAGAAACTTTATAATTCTGTTATTTTTAGGTTTTTTTTAATCTAAATTTGTTATATTCATCAATATATTGGGTCTGGGCACTTGCTATTTTCTGCAGAATGTGAAGGTATGTGCTGTATGGTATAAATTAGAAAATGGGGTTGTGAATTTTTCTCAGCTAATTTAACAGCCTTCATGCTTCATGGTGGTGTTAGATTTTTTAGTTGATATTTGGGTTGATTAGCTTGTGAGTACCATTAAGATATTGGGGATAAGTTGAAGATAGTGTGTCATAATTTGAGAGGGCTCATGATGTATGTCCAACATTTACTGTTTTCTCTAGGTGTCATTTGTCAGACTGTATTAATAGTAATCAATCACATGTAGATCATATTCTTCTCACTTAACTAGTTCGATCAAAACCCGAGAGTAAGGTGTCTTTCCATTAATATCAGAATCATTTTAGATGAGTGGAAGCAAAGATTAATTTATTTTCCAAAACCATGTTAATAGAAATCTTTTTACATTGTGAGTCTTCAGCTCTTCTGTTGGGGGATTTAGATTTATTCTCTTTTTTTGCTGAGGCCCTCTTTCTGTAAAAGGAATAGGATCTTTAGACTATAGTTATCTGATGATAGTAGACGGCCAGCCTCACTTAGATAGTTAATATCTTAAATTGGAGACTGAATTTGAAAAATATCTTGTTTTTAAGTCCCAAATGCTTGAGTGTTGTGCTCAAATTCATCTGTGAAACAAATTCTGTTTGCAGGGTTAGTTGCTTGATATTCTAACATTAATTTGTATCACGGCTTGTGACTAGTCCGTTGAGGTCCGATCTCACTATGGACCGGTCTGGAAAACCTTGTCTTTCGTAATTTCATATGTTTCTTGTTACTAATTCACCTCGGTACCTTTTAGTTTCCTTGCCTGCTGTTCCTTTTTAGCATGTACATTCTTCATTCATCCAGGCTAGGGAATGAGGCTGACGCATTTTTTGCATTGAGCAGGAAATTGGTTAAGGTAATGCTTGGAAGCAAATTTTCTTTATAATTCATGTGACCCTAAGATGTAATATCTGATATAGCCATACTAGCTCCTTTGGTAGATTTTGATGGTTGAATTTACATATGACTTTCCAACAAAAAAAAAGAATTTACATATGACTTACTTGTGAATGTATAATGAACATATATATCTACTATATGGATTATACGCTTATATATGTATAATTGATTATATTATACATGTGATTGTATAACTGAGTTATTTTGCATGCATATGAATGTCTAATCTGTTTAATTAGCATGACTGCATTCAAATCGTTTTCTTTATCCACTCAAATTCTTGACGAAATTTTCATGCCAGGTACTTCTTTCAGGCCAGTGGACCAATGTCTTGTGAACATAGTCCCCTGCCAAGGAAAAACAAAATTGTTAAAAAGACCACTTACAGTTGAAGCAGGATATAGGTACCTTTTTTAATCTACATATTTATTCCTTTGGTTTGCGGACGTTCTTTATGCATTATTATAATCTCTGAACTCTCCCAATTAGGATTTGTTTAACTCCTGTCAAACACTATCATGATCGTTCATTGTCACAGGATACAGTTAATGCCAGCTCTTCTTCTCTTATTTACATTACCCTCTATTCAAGTATACATAATTGCTTATACCTATATGTTGTAGCAACACACACACACACACACACTTCTACTTATATGTTGTATTTGCATTACTCTCTGTACAAGCATAGATACCTATTTGTGTATGTTATCAACAGTGAATTCATCTTACCTACATGATGGATAGTGGGTTTTTGCAGTATGTGTTCTGGGTGGTTTTGAATCTACATTTACGTATAAAAGAAATCTAAGAAACATTGATTTTAGTTCAGCAGTTGCAAATATACACACACACACACACACACACACACACACACATATAAATACCAGTAAACACGCACGTGCGATGCACTTGAGAATTTTTTCATGATATATTTTTATATAATATAATAACTTATGCACAATTATTATCCAATAGTAAACAAGAAAATACATAATGATAACCATTGAAATTGTTGAAGTTCATCGAATATATTTTTCAATCACCAGAAGCAATATATACAAAATTATATATTTTTTGTATATATGCTTCTGTAAGTACGGTACAACTTTTGAGCCTGAGCATTTCTCGAAGTTGATTTGATTGCTGTATACTATTTGAAGATATGAGATGACCATTTGATAATCAAATGTAGAAGAACTAACGGAATTCCGCCAGCAACTATCTTTCCTTTTGTGGATTGGGTATGTGTTATTGTAATTTGTACAAATCCCATTCATCATGTGTTTGACACCAAGTTCATAAACGATAGGATTTGCTTCACCATCTACATTCAATGCATAGTCAAATTTATCATATCAATCATGACTTGTGATTCTGCATTTTGGTTATAGAATTTAGGACAAGAAAATGATTGGATAAGAATAAAAGATATGAAAGATAATTAGTTATAAGAATTAAAAGATATTCATATAATAAACATATGTAGTGATCGTCTTGTTTCTTGGGACTTGGTGTTCGTCTTGTGCGCCTAATCCTTTACTTGTTTATTTTCTGTAATTTTACTGTTGTTTGCACTTTCTATCATTTATAATATTGCTGGTTAACAATCAAAAAAAAAAAAAACATATGTAGTGAGGTTAAAAAGGTCATTATAGATTATTCTTTATTTATAATGAGAAAACTTGAATTCAGTCAAATATATAAGTTGACTACAATTTATTTTCTAGAAAAATAGAACTTATAAATAAATAAAATTTTTATTCTATTAATTTTATTATATTTTGATAAATTTAAATAGTGTTAAACATCAGCAATGTAATGAACAAGAACAAGAGAGACAAATATACATAGAGACATAAAAGCAAATGGAAAGAAAATAAAGAAAAATGTTACTTAAAGGAATGGCTATTAAATATATGTTAAAAAATATACTAATATGTGGAGCCCTATACTCTCTCTCTCTCTCTCTCTCTCTCTCTCTCTCTCTCTCTCTCTCTAATGCTAATCTTAATAGAAGTGACATATCTTATGCAATCTCTCAATTGAGATTCAATTTGTTCTATTGATTTTTGGTTTTATTGGCTCTTTTAGAAATTCAAATAATCAGAAAAAGAATAACAAAGCTCCTAGTTTCTTGTAAAGATGTTCTCTTATTAAAGTCATAGAGAAAATTCTTGAAGTCAATGAAGTAACGGTCATGCCATTGGTCCATCTGGAGTTGAGACTTGGATGTGATAAATTTGGATTTTAGAGTTTATATAGCTCTATGAAACTTTTTTGTCTCCCAGAAAAAGTAAAATAGAGAGTCCAAAACCAAAGAAACTACCATTTAAAAAATCTTATTTCGATTTACTTTTTTTTTTTTTTTTTCATGTTTTCTTTCTTTTTTGTTGATTTACTTTTAGGTTATCTTATTTAAAGATTTTAATTCTAAATGATTTTTGTAATGAAAAAGAGTGGAAGGTTTATTGTCTTAAATAGTGTTACAAAGAAGATTCTTTACTGTATAAGCTACTCTGTAATAAGCAGGTCGGAGCAATAGCAAACCAACTTGCTGAAATGAAGTTTTGAGCCATATTCTTTGTGATAAGATGCATCACCATTATTCATCAAACATTATGATTCCACTTTTAGAACCAAGTGCGCAAATGAAAGTATCATTAACAATTGATGTGGCAGAAACAACAGGCGCAAATGAAAGCATCATTAACAATCAATGTGGTAGAAACAACAGAGAAAATAATTGAAAGGCTGATATACGGGAATCTGGTGATTATCTTTAGTCGTTCATAGTGTTGAATGGTGGCAGGTGATGAGAAAGTTACTGTCTACCTTAGGAGTGCACTCGAAAATGATCGAATCGGAGGAGATGGAGATTGTTGGAAAAACAATGAAGGATCCAAAGTATGAAGGGTTAGAACAATTTGCACCGTTGATCAGCAAACTTCAAGGCATGACCGGCTCGCTTTCTTTTAGACAAGTTTCTCCCCCTCTGATCATGATCGCGAATGCACTTGGGATTAGTGAGAAAATGCCTTCAGGGTACAATGAACCTCTGGTCAAGATTTGTTGTGATTCTCAGATGTGCATCATCCAATCACAACATGACACTTTGTATATAGAACTAATGATACCAAACGCTTGATGAATGCCTTGGTCTAATCTCTTGATCAAATTGGATGATTAAAATGGTTTGGATGTCCAGTTTATTTAAAGATTTGCAAGTACCTGTTCACAAACAAGTACGATCTTGATCCAACGGTCTGGATCAAATTCGAAAAGGCATGTAACCATTCACTCATCATCGATCAAGTGCAAGCATGATCCTACGGTCAGGATCTCACCTTATAAAGGTACCTGATCGAAATTGCGCCTACAAAGCACCCATTGTGCCTCAAGCGCCCTCGACACGCGGTTGCGTGTGCCCGTGCGTGGTGATGCAAAGCACCACTGACCCAAGTGCAATGCACTCTATCATGCCCTTTGATTTTAAACACATTAGCATTAGGGAGCTCACCTTATATAAAGTCGTTACCTTGTTGCTTTCCAATGTGGGATAAGAGACACTCCAAACAACAAAGGCTTTCAACACAAAACCAAATCATTTTGAAAATATCCAACAGAGATGGGAGAGAGAGAGAGTATTAAATAGGCAGAATCTTACCCTTCATGGGAATAAAAGTTTCTTTCTAACAAAGAAAACACTCTCATATGAAAATAAGAATAAAATGAAACCCAAAATTCTAGTCTTTCTTTGATTGGTATAACAAAATCTGTTTTATTTTTCGAGACAAACCTAACAAAATCTAATAAAAATACACAACTATTAAGATATTTATCAACTTTAAAGCTTTTAATAAAATGAAATACATAGGCATTAGATACTTAAAGAGAGAGAATACATGATAGACATGGGAATAGAAGACTTTCTATCTGTATAAAAAAACTCGATGATAAACATAAAAAATTTGATATAAAAAATTGATAAAATTGATAAAAGTATATAAAATATTCATGTTTGATAATTAAAATAACAAAAAATAAAGTGTCCATGTAATTTTGGGATTAAATTCTTTCCTTTGGATTTTAATTTTTTTGTTTTTATGGATTGAGAATAAAGATAAGGCTATTAGGAGAAAAGGATGGGATGAGATAGGAAGAAAGAGTACAATAGTCAGAGTTATACGTGGGAACAAGAATTTTTTCTTTTAAAAGAAAAAGAAAACACCCATTGATGATAAGTATAAAAAGTATAAAATCATCACTAAGATATAAGTTTCTGATTACCTCACATGATTGTAATTAAACATAACAAATTATCTAAGAAATTTAAAAATTGAAACTCTAACTGACCTTGAGAAAGGTTGATTGCTTTGTTGGAATATCGAATGTTGGGGAAATAAACAGAATAGTCCACAAGCAAAGATATGCAGACAGGACGAGAGAGGATAGCGGATAGAGGGTGAAAAAAGTTGAACATTGTAATGGTTGGAGTCTCTAGAGCTGCATCCAATCATTGGAAACTGTTGGATATTTAAAAACTTGAACATTGTAACGGTTGGAATCTTTAGAGTTCATAAAATCTTTATATATAGCAATTAATTTGAACCGTTTCGTTTTGTATTATAACGTTAGAGACATAACGGTTGAGAATGATGGACACGTGTACTTGAGGGGTATTTTAGGAAAGAGAAAATGAACAAACACTTAGACCCTTTCGTACCTTTTATAAGTAGTAAAGATATGTACAAGTGTTTGTCCATTTTTCCCTTCCTAAAATATCTCTTAAGACTAGAATTTTGGGTTTCTTTTTATTTTTATTTTCACGTGAGAGTGTGTTCTTTGTTAGAAAGAAACTTTTATTCTCATGTAGGGTAGGATTGCCTATTCTCTCTCTCTCTCTCTCTCTCTCTCTCTCTCTCTCTCTCTCTCTCTCTCTCTTATATTTGTTGGATATTTTCAAAATGATTTGGTTTTGTGTTGAAAGCCTTTGTTTTTTGGAGTCTCTCTTGTCCCACATTGGAAAGCTACAAGATAGGTAAATGCTTTATATAAGGTGAGCTCCCTAATGCTTATGTGTTTAAAAGCAAAGGGAATGATAGAGTGCATCGCACTCAAGTCGGTGGTGTGAAGCACCACCGCGCACAGGCACACACGTGTGCGAGGGCGCTTGAGACACAACGGACGCTTTGTAGGCGTACTTTCGATCAGGTACCTTTATAATGTGAGATCCTGACCGTAGGATCATGCTTGCACCTGATTGATGATAGGTGCATGGTTACATGTCCTTTCAGATTTGATCCAGACCGTTGGATCAAGATCGCACCTGTTTGTGAACAAGTACATGCAAGTCTATAAATAAACTGGACATCCAGACCATTTCAATCATCCAATTTAATTAAGAGATTACACCAAGGCTTTCATTAAGTGTTTGACATCATTAGTTCTATATACAAAGTGTCATGTATGATCGGACGATGCACATTCGAGAATCACAACGAATCTTGATCAGAGGCTTCATTGATCCTGAAGTCATTTTCTCACTAACCCCTAGTGCATTCGCTTTCTTGATCGGAGGGGGAGAAACTTGTCTAAAAGAAAGCGAGCCGATCGTGCCTTGAAGTTTGCTGATCAAAGGTGCAGATTGTTCCAACCCTTCTTACTTCAGATCCTCCATTGTTTTTCCAACAATCTCCAGCTCCTCCGGTTCGATCATTTTCGAGTGCACTCCAAAATAGCTTTCTCATCATGTGGCACATGCAACACTATGAACGATTGAAGATAATCACCAGATTCTCGTATGCCAGCCTTTCAATTCTCTTCTTTGTTATTTCTGCGATATCGATTGTTAATGATGCTTTCATTTACGCACTTGGTTCTAAACGTGGAGTCATAATGTTTGATGAATAATGGTGACACATCTTGTCACAAAGAAGATGACCTAAAACTTCATTTCAGCAAGTTGGTTTCCTACTGCTCCGACTTGGTTATTACAGAGTAGTTTATATAGTAAAGAGATGTGTTTATGACTTAATAAAACTTTCAGTCTTTTTCATTAAATATCATTTAGAATTAAAATCTTTAAATAAGGTAACCTAAAGTGAATCAACAAAAAAGAAAGAAAAACAAAAAGTAAATCTAAATAAAATTTTTTTAGTGGTAGTTTCTTTGGTTTTGGACTCTATTTTGCTGTTTCCAAGAAAATAAAAAGTGTCATAGAGCTATATAAACTCTAAAATCCACGTTTATCACATCCAAGTCTCAACTCCATATGGGCCAATGGCATGACCGTTCTTCATTGACTTCAAGAGTTTTATCTACGACTTTAATTAGAGAACATCTTTACAAGAAACTTGAAGCTTTGTTATTCTTTTTCTGATTATTTGAACTTCTAAAAGAACCAATAAAACCAAAAATCAATAGAACAAATTAAAACTCAATTGAGAGATTGCATAAGATATGTCATTTATATTAAGATTCGCATAATAGAGAGAGAGAGAGAGAGAGAGAGAGAGAGAGAGAGAGAGAGAGAGAGAGGGCTCCACATATTGGTTTATTTTTTTAACATATATTTTAATATTGATTCCTTTAAGTAACATTTTTTCTTTCCATTTGCTTTTCTGTCTCTATGTATGTTTCTCTCTCTTGTGCTTGTTCATTACACTGTTGATGTTTGACGTTATTTATATTTGTCAAAATATAATAGAAATTAATAGAATTAAAATTTGGTTTCTTTATATATTTTATTTTTCTAGAAAATCACATTGTAGTCAACTTATATATTTGAATGAATTCAATTTTTCTCATTATAAATAAATAATAATAATCTATAATGACCTTTTTAACCTCACTACATATGTTTATTACATAAATAGCTTTAAATTCTATAATTATCTTCAATATCTTTTATTCTTATCCAATCCTTTTCTTGTCCTAAATTCTATAACCAAAATGCAAAATCACAATCATGATCAGTGTTTTTAAACGCATGGTTCAAAATATCGTATCGAGATAGCATATCGATCAAGCAAAAAACGGATACGTATCGAGATACGCATGGAAACGCTGTAAAAACTATGGATACAATGGATACAGATGGAAAATGGTGGATACTCTAAACATGACTCATTTATATGCGAATATAAGTTAAAAATATGATAGATTATCATGGTTTTCATATCATATACTCATACACATAATATATTAATGTGGAAACATATCGGTACGAAAGCAGGTGCGTAGAAACTTCAACAAATACTCGAAATTCGTAGATCCATAGAATAGAACTCTAAAGCATGTTTTAGACATAAAAAGTATAATTTGGAATGGAAAAAAAACTCTTATAATGCATACCTCGAAAAGGTATGCATGAAAAGGAAACTTGTTTTCTAAGCTTCAAATATTAGATGTTTTCAATCAAACTAAGAAGATTTTGGGACGAATGGCTATATTTGAATGGGGTTCGGTTTTTTGGTTTAGGAGAGAGAGTGTTGAAATGTGAACCAATGGTTCATTTTTTACACTTTCACATGTAAAAAGGCTTAGGCGAAACATGTATCGAGTATATTGATCGAATACATTTGATAAATTGTAGCATAAAGGCCGAGTTGACCATTATGATCGATATATTACATGTATTGATTTATAGTGTAGAAATTAGTGTATCCTAAAATACACCTATGTATCGTGCCGACACTGTGGATACAAGATACGTATCGACCATATCGGTGGATAAGATAAGATATTTTGAACCATGAACGTCAAGGTGTGAGGCGAGGCGTAAGCCTCATGAGCATGTATTTATTTAATCATAAAATAATGTATTAAATATATAATAAATAATAATAAATATAAAAAAGGTAGAAAAATAAAAGAAAAAATGATATAAAAAGGTAATTTTTTTTTTAAAATAAACGAAATTTTAAATTCAACACTAAATAATTCAAAAGTACTTATACTCTAATTCCATTAGTCCACTCCATCATCAAGTAAAAGAAAAGCAAGTCATATGCATTACATGATCAGCACCAACAGAAAACATATAAGAATGTTCTAAATTCTAAACCCCAAACATTACATTAAACAAAATATCACTTTAAGCCATCCACATCAACCAAGTCATATGCATAATCATCATAAACTGCAATGCTGCAAATTACCCGAGCACTAAATTACCAAAACCACAAGAACTAAATAAGATTAAGAACTGCAATGTTGCTAAAACATAAAATTGTAACTAATAAAAATGAAGAATGAATTAAGTAATTAAGGGAAGAAAACAGAAATAAAATAACTAAAAAAAACAGAGAATTGGAAAATAGTGAGCTTCCGAAGATCTTAAAAAAAAAAAAAAAAAAAAAAACAGAGATTTAAAAGGAGAGAGAGATTAAGATTTTAACCTGAAAAAACTTGATTCCAAAACAGAGATTTCAAAAATTTTTAAAAAAATGTTGGGGTTGTTGACAAAGAGGGAAAACTGAGTTTTAAAAAATAAATGTTTGAGCTGTTGACAAAGAGGGAAAATAGATATTTCAAGAAAAAAGGGGGGTGGGGCATCAAGAATGAGGGCGAGAGAGAGATTTCCGGAAAAAAATAAAAGAAAATAATTGGTCCACGAAAAGTGCGATAGAGAGATTTCAGGGGAAAACAAAATTGTCCAAGATGAGGACGAACGGAGAGAGAGAGAGAGAGGGAGGGAGAGAGAGAGAGAGAGAGAGAGAGAGATTTATATTAAAAAAGAAAACAAAGCATGCCTAATTTTGGCAATTTTTCGGCTGAAAATCCCTGTCGTTGAGTTGTCTTCTTCGTTGGGTTTGCTCAGTGAACCCTAAGTCTTTTCTTTCTTTCTTTTTTTGATAACTAAAATCTTCTCTTTCTCTTCTTGATAACTTTAACTCTTAAGGGTAAAAGAATTAAATCGTATTTTCTTTTCTGCACTTCTTCTGTAAGTTCATGAGGCGCACACGTGAGGCATTAAAAATTAGCATGAGGCGTACACCTCATGAACGCCTCACGACATGAGGTGTGCGCCTCACATGCGCCACGCGCTATTGGACTGCGCCTCGTGGCGTTTTGTTAACGTCACGCCTCAAGGTGCACGCTTCGAACGCTATTTAAAACACTAATCATGATTGATATGATAAATTTGAGTATGCATTGAATGTAGATGGTGAAGCAAATCCTATCATTTATGAGCTCAGTGTCAAACACATGGATGAGATTTGTACAAATTACAATAATACATACTCAATCTACAAAAGGAAAGATAGTTGTCGGCGGGCTTCCGTTAGTTCTGCTACATTTGATTGTCAAATGCTCTTCTCATATCTTCCAATAGTATACAGCTATCACATCAACTTCGAGAAATGCTCAGGCTCAAAAGTTGTACCATACTTATAGAAGCATATGTGCAAAAGGAAATATAGAATTATTGTATATATTGCTTCTGGTGATTGAAAAATATATTCGATGAACTTCAACAATTTCAATGGTTATCCTTACGTGATTTCTTGTTTACTATTGGATAATAATTGTGCATAAGTTATTATATTAAAGAAAAAATTCTCAGGTGCGTGTTTACTAGTTTATATAATATGTACATATAAGTTTAATAAGTTATCAGTGATATTTTGATTTTTTTTTTATTCTTCAAGTTGCCACTGCACTAAGTTTCTTTCTTTTAGCATTTAGCGTTCCTTTTGAAATACTATAGTTTATTACAATGGGGACTAATGGAAAGTTGAGAAAAACAGTGGCTCTACGTGTTTCTAAATGGGTAATTATTTAAATGTGCAAATTCTGAGTGGGACAACTCTATGAGCCTACATATATAAATAGGAGTTTAAGGGTGTGGATTACATTTCTTATTTTTTAAATTTTAACTTTTCTTTATTTAATAATTCTGTTTATGACATCAGGTTTTGAATGATTGTCCTCACGGTTGAACAGATTCAACCCATGACCCGGCCCCTTTTCTGGTTTGAGGAATGGTCCAGTTTGAAAACTTTTTCCCCTCCTCTGTTAGACATGCCAATCTTCATTGTTTCATGATCAATTACACTTCAACATATTCAATCATTATATGCTTCAGACCCATTTAATTGCCTTCTTTTTTCAGATTGCACTTGTTGGTTTTATGACATCATTGTCTGGGTGTTATTGCTAATATGCACAGGCAATAAGACATCCAAGTAGTGTTATCTCAGTCATTTCAATTTAGGGTCCTTATTTTCACTGCCTCTGTCACCATTGCCTGTTTCTTATATTACAACAGCTGCTTTTTGTGCAAATACAGCAGGGATGGTGGGAGACCAGGTAGCACAGGTATCTTAATTGGTGGCTTTGTATTGGGAGGAATAGTTGTTGGAACACTAGGTTGTGTATATGCTCCTCAGGTAAAATCACACCTTGTGTACTTTTTGCATTTAGGTTCATTTTATGTATTGTTGGCTGTGAATTAGTCGGTTTCAGGGGAAATTAATTACTAATGTTAATCTTTTGTCCCCTCAATGCTATTAGATTTGCTTTCCTTTTTGATGCCCTTACTAATGCTATGTACACACACAAACATTATATGTGTATGTATGTATGTATGTTGCATGTACATATAATTGTAATATATATTTATACATTTCACATTTAGTGGTGAAATGCAGCAGAGTTAGAAGGCTGGTATGACATGATCTCACAGGTGACATATGATTTGCGAGCCCCATGTGCACACGAATAGTATCCCTAAAACAGCTATTACGCATGACAAAGTCCAATGCACCTGTGTTAATTAGCTCACATGACTGCAAAGAGCATTCACATGGCCTATCCAGTGGGTTCCTTGTCGCCACATCATCACCAACGTGGCAGAAAAGCCCATGTCTCACCAGATAACTAAACCTGGTGCGATGGATCAGAAAACCTTTTGCTATAAAATCCTGTGGGTTCTTAAGTGCGTCATAATCTTACATGTATTAAATTTTTGAAAGATCAAGACCAACCATGAAAAGTTCTAGTTAGGAGAACGTACATGCAAAAGATCAGTCTGATCAGCTAACTTCTAACCATATGATTGACATAGTTCTCTTTCAAAAATTTTACCTATCACCTAAGTTTTCAGTGGCTTTTCACTGGACACAAAAAAAAAGGTGGTGAAATCAAATGGTTAAATTCTTTTGATAAGCTGAGATTTGACACATTTGATCTCTTCAATGGGATTCATCAGATGGTGGGTCCCAATCCTTTTCGAAAGCAAAACACATGTTTAAATTTGGTACCCAAGACCCACATGGGTTCTCAAGACCCAGACCTTAGATATTGCCATATATATACATGGCACATATGTCACATGCTAGTATTGGAAAAACAAGAACACAATCTAGTATCTTTTTTCCTGAAAGTTTAAAAAGAAATAAAAAATTCAAAGGCCGATTGTCACACATGACAAAAGCCCAGTGCATGGTTTGAAAGTGCCTTAGTATGTGGAAGGCTTGTAGCATGGCCTGTCCAGAAATCGCCTGTAGGTCGACGGTCCAGCTTGGCAATGTTATATCTCCATGTGGTAGAAAATCATGTTTTGCCAGGAAAGATAACCCATTGATATAGGTTTGTCAGCGGATACTTTTTCATTTAGTTTTTCCATGGAAAAAACTCTTTTCTATTGATCTGCTCTGTAAACCAACTGGAGTTGTGGATCCAGAGTTGGGCTAGTTATGTAAGAGAACGCCATTCTTTATTGAAATTCACAAACACATACAGACATTAGTTAGTGAGTAATTTATAATTTTAACTAATATAAACCAGTAGTTCTGCTATTTCATAGATATAATCCTAAGGACGTTACAATATTGTGGAAGGTCATAAAGTTGCTGGTAGTAGCAGCAGTTACCATATTTCACCCTGCTGGTTTAATGTTGCGGGTTATCTAACTGGTCCAGCTTTTGGGCTATGGCTCTCGAAGAAGTGGTCAGTCGATGGGCATTCCAGATTGAGTTATATCAGTGAATAATTTCATTTGAAAGAAACATCATATTATTTTGCAGATCAGCAAGGCAATAGCTGGGGCTGACCGAAAAGATTTGATGAGGAAGCTGCCAAAATTTATTTATGACGAAGAGAAAGCTTTGGAGGTGAGCATTTAACTCATGAATATCACATTTAAATTTAGCAAACTCATTTTTGGATTAGCAGATCATTTTTCTTGGTTAATCTATTGTTTAGTCCTATTTTGAGTTTTTTTTTGCTTATCCACATGGTAGTAAGATTAATTAACTATGCTATCCATGACCTCGTCCGTTCCTGCACAAAATACACTGGGACTGCTAGTGAAACTCGGTGAGTTTGGAAATCTTCCAAGCTCAATATGTTGTTGGCCAACAAGATGGGACCCACCACCCCAATGACCATGGGGCTCTGTTATCAAGGTGGTGGGCCCCACCCTGTTGGCAGCCAAAATGGAGAGAGGAGAATTTTCCAAACTTAGCAACTTTTGCTTGTATTCCAATAGATGTTTACCATGTGTTGCTATATGGGCTGTATAAGTGATATAAAATCTTGTCAATCTGGATTATCTTTGTGACGGCATCTAGGACAGCGGAACCAAGACTTCTCCAAAACTCAGACTGTAGTCCTTTGAAGGGTCTGATTAACAGGCTCCTTTCTTTTTCTGTAAGACTGTTGGCGAAAACTTATTTGACCATTTGACAAAGTGCAATAGAACATAAACCTTTTTTGATTTCTGGACGAGTCCCTGTGGTTATTTATAGTGCTGGTGCTGTGATTAGAAAACATGCCTTGTGCACAACAGGAAACAAGTGATTGTGTCTAACATGAGACCCGTGGTTATAGTACATGTTGTGGGTATATGCTAGGGGTGCAACTCGGTTCGGTTTGGGTTGGATTGACCTCAACCCAACCCCAAAGCCAGTCCAACCCGATTGGAAACCCGAACTATGAAACCCAAACACCAGACCGAATTTATTTTGTAAACCCTAAGCCCAACCCAACCCAATGCAAACTTGCAATTTTGGGTTGGTTTGGGTCGGGTTAATTCGGGTTGATAAGCACAATCATAGCTTGAGTCATATATTTAGACTTAAACCAACCTGAACAATGTGCAAATACTTAAAAAATCAAATCTAACAGGCTCAACACATTCAACTGCAACAAAGCATATATGGCAACTGAACACTGTTATTAAACCATAAACATGAGGCTAGCTAGATTGGTCTTAGAGGGGTTTCGATAAGCCCCTAAATTTTAAAATTTACATACTTCTAATATACATACATACATACATACATACATACATATACATATATATATATATATATATATATATATATATATATATATATATAATAAACAGGGTTAATTCGGTTT